>JANTQH010000052.1:0-232799 GCA_032988465.1 Onygenales sp. PD_10 | reverse complement strand
GAAGTGTGTCTGGGAGAAACAAAAAGGAAGAACCAGTTTTGCACTGAACAGGGCCCTAGTATTTTGTTTTATTCCCCGTATGATGTTTGGATTTCCGGGGTATTGTGTGGGGGTTACGGCGGCAGAAAATGCCCAAAAAAAGAAAATAAAATGATATTGGTGGGGAATTCTGGGAAAGAGCGTCATTCAATTGTTTGGATGGCGCGATATTTGCGTTGAAGCAACAAAGGATCATCGTGGGTCACACTCTCGATGTGATAGACAGGATACCTCGGATTGGCATATCAAAGCGAGGAAGGTCGAGGAGAAGAATGGACCATAAGGCCATGAGGGGACGGTTTTTTATTGGTCTATCATTCATCTATTTCGAGAGATAATGCGGTTGCGTTCCTGGTTTCCCTCCTATTTGATTATTAACATCCACTTTTGTATTGACGGCGTCTAACTGAGGTGCAAAGGACTGCATTGTTCCCGCAGAATTGCGTTTACTCGCCAACTATGACTCGAATGATTGGCTTTCCGTAAGGCGTCGGAGTTTGGCTTGAGAGAAAAGCATGGCTTGGACGTGGGGCATCATTGTCACTGCTCCATAATGCCCGAGATTGGGAATAGTGGTTATCATAGAGAGCGAGCTGCAAGTGTCCCAATCAAGCCGCAATCGTATCAGCCGCCTTTGTCTTGCAAAGGAGACACAAGGGGCGAGATGTTGGAAGAGTAGATCCTTTGCCGTTTGGGGCAGTTCTGGTTGCCTGAATCATCGCCAGTTGCCTTGTGGCTAGCGGTGATGCCCAGAATCAGCAACCAAGTCCATCTTGACCTGAAGCCCACGATAAGAATGGGTAACCTTGGAACTTTTCCTAGTCTCCATGATAGGCGTCTAAATTTTGGGTTGTTAGGTTCCTATTGCCTCTACGGAGTAGAGCAGGGTCCTCAAGCCTGTCGTTAGAGACACCAGTTCCATGGATTTAGCCCAATGATGTGTGAAATGTTGGTGTCAATAGTTGCGTCATTTCCTCCTAGGCTGCTGAGATCTCGCTCGAGAAGTCGGGAAGACCATACCAAACTGTGGGTTACACCGCAGCGGGCGGACCCTCAGAAGCATGGCAATGGAATCATGAATGCGGTGGGCCGTATGCGGGATGGTTTTCGTTATGATCTCCTCATGGGATAACAGACCAACGGACAATAGGAGTGAGGACCAACAAAGGCGCATATCACACGGAGTTTAGAAATCGGAGTTTTGACGGGAGCCCGGAGTTGGTGGCTTTTTACATCCAAGCCAAGGTGTTCTTCCAAGGCTGTTTCCAAAATCTCGTGAATTGCA
This sequence comes from Onygenales sp. PD_10, assembly GCA_032988465.1. NCBI lineage: Eukaryota > Fungi > Ascomycota > Eurotiomycetes > Onygenales > Onygenales sp. PD_10. The sequence goes on along the minus strand of JANTQH010000052.1, from coordinate 231,475 downwards.
AATATAACGCTGGAGAGGTTACTCAAGTATGTTCAATACTTGGCATTTCCAACCTGGAGCTCAGCAGGTCACTTTGAAGTTTGGGGTGGCACAAAGGATCGGCAACCAATAACTACTTTGTTTTGGATTTTTTGGCTGTGTATCGGTTCCAGCCTTCCAGGCCTTCTAAAAACTCCGGAGGTTGTCCGTGCATGGGCTGAGCTTGATGCCCACGTTGAAAGCTTGGCTTGCGAGTCGTGACCCGTGAGAGCCCCAACGAAAAATGATGCATCACATTTCATTTAGAGTTAATCAATTTTCTCGAAGTGGTTTAAGTTTCGCGGCAGGGCGGGAGTCCTGGTATTTCAAAGCTGGCCGTTTCGTGGCGCCAGTGGCGCAACGCACTGCGGATCGAGGCGCTCAATGGCAGCCCAGACGCCAATCTGGGCTCTGGCAACGCGTGAGGAAGGTGTCCGAATGCCCTGATAACTTCAAGCCAACGGTACTGCTGGTGGGCAACTATTCTTGCGTCCTTGTAGAGTCTTCAATACCTTGAATGTGCCTCTCAAAATATCAGACTCAACCCCAAGTAAAGCTAGATACCAATGTTTGAAGCCCGTGAGTTACCAATAACTGCCCTTTTCGGCTGTTCTGATATGCCCATTTCTTCGGATGGGAGGTGAGACCGGCGAGTGGGAACGAATCGGCATCCTAAAAAGTAGTCTTCCTCGTTATTGGTTCTCCTTTCTTAGGCTGTAGAAAATGCGTTGTTGCCGAAAATTGCTGGTGGCAGGCCGTTGATTATTGAAAGAATCAAGCATCTCGTTTTGAGGATCTTGGGAGCGATTATATTTCAGATCGCATGACACACATAACCTGCCAGTCGGCGTGGGATGGGAATGGATTCCGCCACGAATGGTGTCCTGCATGAGTATCGGCCAGAAAGCACACAAAATCCTCCAGGAAGAGTATCACAAGATAGATCCAAAAGGTTATATTACAATTCTGTTCTTCTTAGAAAGAGATCTGGTCGTCACCCGGACAACCGCATGCTGGAGTAATAGTACATGTATTAACATGGGACATCATGTCACATAGGAGGATCCGCCAATCCTATCGTCCACCAACAATCTCCTATTAACCCGGCGTCGGAGCAACACGGCGGCTCAATAACCCTGACACAGGTAGCGAAGAAAGTCAATGGGTTGAATGAGCCATTAACATTGGTATGTAGCTAATACCAATTGCTGCAGCTGCCATCTCCACGACCAGCATGCGTTTGGGCATGCCGCTGCTTGGTTGAGGTCCCCATAGGATGGAGGCTTGCGCTCTATCCAAACCCCAGGTTGGAAGGGTATAATATAGAAATAGCGTGCGATTCGCGATTCGCAATTTAAATTTCTTGTAACCATATCAATCGATATTTTCGAGGGGGAACCAAAATGGCGGCTGCCGAGCTCCTAAAGTCGGTTTCAATTTCGACGGCCAAAGAAATAAGGTATGATGCATCCGAAGCAGGCTCTATGAGCTGTCAGACACCTTTGACATTTATTCAGGGGTCAATAAAAAGACCATGATCAACATCCAGCCAGCGAAGTTCGTCCAGAGGCACGAGGTCGTCGATGAAGTTAAGTTTTGAGCTGAGCTCCGTCATTGGGTGGCGGTTGATCGTCGCTATGCCTGGAAGGAATGAGTGTGGTTTTTGCGGATATACACCTGGATCTATCGTCCCCCACCCTTTCCCAACATAGAAAATCGTCAAACCCCCATTCAAACGATCGAAGCAGATAATATGCCCAGTACTAATCCATTTTCCGGGATGATCGGTTTCGCCGCTGCCGTCATTCTCTGGAGAACATTGGTGCCTTTGATAGAGAGAGCCAAGTTGCATAAAGTACCCGGTCTGGTTACTAGGCCCCTTTACTCCGGTTTCAAACGACCGGACCGTACGTATTAGGCCTAACGACGAAGGCGGTCTTTTGAAATTTATAGTGTGATAGGATGGTATAGGGTTACTTGAAAATTCAATGGGAGAGCATTCGGGAAACCATGCATACTCCATTTTTGACCCTGAAGGGTCAAGGCCCCAGCCCAAGGGGATCTCCACACCGTCGTTCTCGTGCAACAAGTCGGCAAGGATCGAGAGATTCGTGTGAGATTTAGAACATCCATACATATGGATTGCGGTGACAAGCTGACGTGCATCGGCGAAACGGATATTGCGGAATTCGAGGTTGGACTTCTGGACTTCTTCACCCCCATAATCCGACCATATATCTATATTGCCAGACTTGATATGCTGACTTCGAACACTCTCCCAGGTAAGGCCGAGCCTCGCCTCCAGGAAGGAGAGTTGCCTAATCAACAGATGGTTCTTGGTTTGCTCCGTAATCATGGGCAGAATCTCTTTATCGCGCTCGGCTAAGCTCCCCCACACCCTAAGAGTGAAAAATTTATTGACATCCACAATCCTGCTCATATATGAGGCACATGACAGCGCAAATTTGTCGTCTCCGGAGTTTAGGAGAGCCAACAGGTAATCTGAGGCAAGCCCCCCCGTAGAACGGTCATAGGGGCGACGGTGTAACTCGGCTTTAACCTGATCCCATATTTGTGGTAATATAAATTTGTCTTCCATGAGGCCGAGAACCCTGACATAATGGCGGTAAGCAGTAGCACTGCTGGGACTCTTGTTAGGGTTGGGGTTAGGGGTTAGGGTTTCGTCCAGGTTGACCAGAGAGTGCAAGTTCACACCGGGTGTGGCCGACCCTTTTGCATCAAAACCAGTAACAACCTCTCGCATCGACGCTATATCAACCGCTGAACGTTCGTGCAGACGCACCCTGCAATGCAGTGTGAGCTTTTCTGATAGAGAGAGAAGCTGTGCCGGCTCTAAGGGACCATGCCCAGCAGAGACGTAAAGGCCAAGGTAGGATCGAAGAGCACAAGGGGAAAAAGACCGGATGGCAGAGCCCATGCAGAAAACGAGGAAGTCTTTCGGTAGGTCGATCTTCAGGGACATGAGTCTTGCGAGAAGGGCGTTGATGGTCACGAGAATTTCATCGGCTTCCACAGAAGGATAGAGGGATTCCAAAGTATGCTGAAGAATGTCCATTTTTGCGTTGAATTCGGGTCCTTGCTCGGAGGAGATCAAATACCTCTCAATAAGAGAACGGAACTTATTCATTTCGATAGGGTGGGCGAGGAAAGCAGGATCAAGGTTGTCGACGGCGGTGAATGCTGCATCCGTAGGCCGCTTCAATACGGCCCACCAGCTAGGAAGTTGAGGTTTGGAGAATTGATCGGTTAGGAGATCATCAAGCTCCCTCGAGTAGGGCGTTTTCCGTGGGTCCTGTACGCTTCCCTTAATCGCAAATCGGATCAATTCTGACTCTGAAGGTTCTGGCCTAGGCGATGACCTCTCAATCAGGCGTTGCAGTCCAAGGTAAGTCACAGGTTGGACGGTCGAAGAAGAGCGAGAAAGCCGCGGCATTGGAGGGCGCCATGGCCGGCAAAACGAAGGTGTGGGCATGAGGAATCCCTCTCTCCAAGCGATAGATATAGGAGAGGCTATGGGAGGAGGAGGGATATCATGGCATCGGGCGGGAGGTGGATGTTGAGGCTCGGAATCTTGCAAGAAATTAATCTTCGAGGTCGAGGTCGTTGGTGACCATACGCTAGTCCAGACACGGCCTAGCGGCAATTCGCTGCTGAGTCATCCATCTGACGCCAACCTCGCCCAGCAGCCATCAACTATCATTCCGCGCCCAAGCATCCCCAACCGTCACCCATCCAACCCCGTTTCCTCTAGTCTGCGTTATTGAGAAGCTGCGTTAGACTGTGCTTGCTCTAGGACCATGTCCATGCGAAATCAGAGCTCTACAGCGGTGGCTGATACCGAGACGGCTGACAAGCCGCGCGCCAACGAGGAGGCGGATGGCGCTCTCTCAGCGCAAGATGAGGAAACTCCTGTGGCAGGAAACACAGGTGCTCCCCCAGAATCTGGAATTAAAAATGTAGTAGAGCACGCTGCCTCCAGAACCAAGGAAATGCGCGACCGTTTCAAGGCGCTACAAGCCCGTGCAGTAAGTCTAGAATCCATCCTGTGCAGCACAATGAATCATTCAAGGTACTGACGGGGCGATAGAAAAATGCTGCCGAGCGAAATTTGAAAGAAACCGCCGCCGAATCTCAACGGTTGGCGACAGATCCCACCCTCCTGTCCTCTATTTCGCGCAAGCACGCGTTCGCCTCACACAACCTTCTGAAAGCCGACACAGAAGCCCAAGGCGAGGATTTTGAGCGGAAGCGTGCCTGGGATTGGACCGTCGATGAATCTGAAAAATGGGATAAGCGTATGGGAAAGAAGCAGAAGCACAGGGACGACACCGCCTTTCAAGATTATCGCCAGGATGCGCGGAAAATCTATAAGCGGCAGATGAGGCAGATGCAACCAGATCTCGAAGCCTACGAAAAGGAAAAAATCGCAGCCGTGGAGAAAGCTGCAGCAAGCGGAGGGCTCCAGATTGTAGAGGCAGAAGACGGCGAGTTAGTTGCGGTGGATAAGAATGGAACATTCTACTCCACAGCCGATTCTGTTGATTTTACGGAGAATAAACCCGATCGTGCTGCAGTTGATAGACTGGTCGCAGATTTGAGAAAGGCTGAGGAAACCCGTCTGAAGAAACGGAAAGATCGTGGCCGTGGCGAGGAGGAGGCCGACGTCACGTATATCAACGACAAGAATAAACGGTTCAACCAACAGTTGGCAAGGTTCTACAACAAGGTATGTCCTAGCGTACACTTGACGATGATAATTACCATAGATGCTGACATTTGTTCTCTAGTATACTGCTGAAATCCGAGACAGTTTCGAACGGGGCACGATGATCTAAGAAATTGTCGTAAATCTGGGATGAACATATATTATACAATTCGAGGGTAATGAGATGAGATGTCTCTATACCAATAGAATACAAATTTGACCTTTTGGGGCCACGGAGTCAAGATAGGATATAACGATCGGCCGAGCTCAAAGCATACTTCGCCTCCAACCTTTAGTCGCCAGACTCTCAATCTTTTTTGGTGCAACGACTCCCTTGACATCGTCATCGCCGATTGCCTCCACCGCAGCCTCACCGACAATGTTGACATTTAGCGGCTTCGCAGTCATCATCCCCAAGGATGAAAGTCTTCCGCCAAGAAGAGCGTTAACTTCTGACGCCACAATCCCGCCCAGCGCAATGGGCAAAGTGACTTTGCGCGACGAATCATACATGAAAGTCGGTCTGATAAAAATACTCCGGAGGTCAGGAAGATTGGCTGATATAAGAGATTCGGCCTCTCTCTTCGTCGTGAGATATCTTCCTGGAACCACGGGCGCTCCGGCTTCTGCTGAAATAAACACAAATGTCGGGACATGTTCATATGACGCCTCTTGCGCCAAAGCGATAGCTATCCAAGAAATATTATTAGCAAAGCACTTTCCCCAGGATTACAAATCCAATATCATAGCCTAAGTTTCCACGAACCTGAATCCCTATTCATAAGCTCGTATGTTATCTGACCACCCGCTTCCCTGGCTACCAATTCCTCCCCCTCATGTCTATGCAATGGGTCCTGGCTCCCAAGCTTGGACGATGCGAACGCCTTCTGTAGCCCACTAATTATAGATTCCCTTCCCTGTACAACACCCTTGTAGTCTGCCTCTAACAATATCCCCATTGAATGGACAACCGCGGACGCATCTTTAAGGAATGGCTTATAAGAGGCTGGCTTGAGGATGTCGGCCTTGGCCCACTTGACTGACTTGGCCCATCGCGGCGGCTGCGCGGAGGATGTGATTGTCTCCCATGCTGGTTCACCGTGTCGACTAGGGGATTTTTGTTTTGAGAATTAGGAACGGAGCTTCATAGATTTATGCGCGAACTTCCGGAGCTTGGTCGCAAGGTTTGTTTTACCTCAATGATACAACGTCCCATCCTCTGGCGACGGCGGATTTGCATATTCTTGAACCTGTCCCACAAAATAGACGTCAGATGCGCATCTCAAGAAAGTGGTAGTTAATCTGTCGCTGTGAGATATAAACACACCTAAATACCCACTTCCGCCCGCAACAACTATTCGTTTAGCTGCCATTGTATTCAGTAAGGAAGTCGGGCTAGTGGCATATCAAAATTAACGCGAGTAGGCAAGGTATGTAGAGATGCGGAAGACAAGGAAGAATTAGCTATGTTGGCGTTGCGAAACCTCTTGGGAGCTGTGATGTTTTTGTCGTCTGGGGATTCAACGGAATTGGTGACGACATCCGCGAGCTGGTTCGGCGTCACGTGAGCATATAAATTCCCAGGAACCATCGCGCTCATCAACGACACAACTTCAACATTCCGCGAGCAACAACTTTCTCCGAAACTGCCGCAGAACCTAATCTAATAGAATCATATTGCGCATATTTGGCCCCTATTTACAACGAACCCCGCAGACATGCCCGCTCCAACAGGCACAAAGCGTATTCGGGTGCGTCCAACCAACCTTCCCTCCGCCCTCTCTCTGTTCCCCTACTGACCTATATCACAGGGGATTTCGGTCTTCAGACCCTTCGGTACGTAGGCGATCAAGCCAAGATCTCATACCTAATACATCTGCAACCCAAAAGCCCCCCACTAACAATACCACCACAGTGTTCGGCAGCGAAGCGCAACCCTTCGACCCAGCCAAACGCCCCCCCGACGCCCCCGAGGACCACACCCACCAATGGCGCGTATTTGTCAAGGGTGTCAACGACGAAGACATCTCCTACTGGCTCAAAAAGGTCCAATTCAAACTCCACGAGACATACGCGCAATCCGTACGCACCATCGAAGCCCCGCCCTTTGAAGTCACCGAGACAGGCTGGGGCGAGTTCGAGATCCAGATCAAACTGTACTTCGTGCCCGAGTCGACTGAGAAGCCGCAGACGCTGTGGCATAGTCTGAAACTGCACCCGTATGGCGATGATATCGAGGGGAAGAGGGAGCGGAGGGAGGTGATTGTTAGCCAGAATTACGAGGAAGTGGTTTTTAATGAGCCTGTTGAGCAGTTTTATGATCTTCTTACTGGTGGAGCGGGGCCGCAGGCGCAGGCGCCCAAGGGAAAGGTGGGGAAGGCGGGGAAGCAATCGTCGCAGCAGCTGTTGCAACAGCAGGCAGGGAGGACGGCGGAGATCCCGTATTCGGACAGTCCGAAGAATCCGTATAGTCAGAAGACGGAGGCGAAGGAGCTGGATCGGCTGGCTGAGGCTATTAAGACAGTTGATCAAATGTTGAAGGAGGAGAGGGGGAAGTTGGCGGAGCGGGAGGCGAGGTTGGATGAGTTGAAGAAGAGCGAGGGCGTCACCACTGTTGTGAAGAAGAAGTAGATTGCTTTTTGGATATGGAAGTCTGGAGTATCCAGGTATATATGCCCGTGTATGGTAAGTTGGAGGGACCTCTAACTACCATATATGCAAACGTTTGCTAATATGTGATCCAGCTTGTCGTTCGCTTATTTCCCCGTCGAAACCGTTGCAACGACTGAAGTAAAGCTTATGCAGAGGGCCACACGGCAGCGAACTATTGGCCCCCTGATCTAACTATCAATGAGCCCGCGAAATCCACCCCTTTCGACTGCTGCCGGATTTCGCCCACCTCATACCCCAGTTTGGCCCACGTCCTGAATGCCACCAAAGCGCAGTCATGCAATAGCGGCGGCCCTACAGTTATAACCCCGCCTACTGATGGCAATATATCTAAGTGTGCCGCTCATCGATTCTTTCGCATTGTTCCCCTCAAGTCCGAAAGGGAAAGCATGCGGTTGTCATTACGTTTGTTTGGTTGGAACCCCCCCCTATCGCAGAAGATCAGCGTCCAAGTTCAGCCTAGCTTGATCAAGACGTAGGGACCGTCGCGATTGGAACCATAATAGCGGGGGGTGGGGGGGCATGTCTCCTATGACAGGGTTGAGGGAAGGGGGTTCGGCCCTTCACCAGCCGCCTAGGCGGGTCCTACATACTCCGGCATATCAATATCTTTTCTGCTGCGCTACTTAAGTGGCGAATCAAGATGACAGTTGCCCAGGTCGCTTTGGTGAAGCGTGGGTGTAGAATAGATGCACTGAATAGCATCGACATTCTTGTGGCTGTAAACTATTCCCATGATTCCCTTCTTATTATGTTCTGGAGGTGTGATCCCCCTTCCAATCAAATCACAGAGACAGTATTGAATATATTGCCACTGCGCACTGTATTATTTCCTTATTATTCAGCTCTTCATCTATATGTCTATCTCTAAAAAAAGAAAAAAGAAAAAGAAACACCTGGATAATAAGTCCAGCTAACTACGGGAATGGTGTATGGTAACCAACCACTCTTAACATCCCGCCCTCTAATCCACCGTCAGAAACACCCACAATTCAATACATATATAAAAAGGACAAAAAATAACCCCAGCAGTTTACACCCTCGCCCCAAAAACCCTCACCCTCTCCTCCAACGGCTTATACACCCTCTCCTTCGGCTCGCCCACCGCGGTCCCAAAGACCAACTGCGCCGTCAGTTTCCAGTTCGAAGGCAGATCCCAGGTCTTGATGACCGCGTCGTCAATATGCGGGTTGTAATGCTGGAGGTTCGAGGAGAGGCCGACGGATTGGAAGGCGAGCCAGACTGTTTTTTGTCAGGGGATATGTCGGGCAGTGGGATAGGGTAGGGGGTTAGAAGGATATGATAGGAGGCACGAACGGTAATATTGATGCATGGCATTAGCATGCTGAGCCCAGTCCGGGAACAGGTCTTTGTATTTTGGGAATTTCTCCGCCATGGGGGCGATGTGCGTTGGATCTTCGAAGAAGAGGACCTATAAATACATCATATTCATTAGTTCCCCCCCCCTCTTCCCCCGTTTTCTCTCATACTTTTACGCAGAACGACATATCAAAAGCACAAAAACAAAACATACAGTCCCATACGCGCCCCGCATCCCCTCCAACTTCGGCCTCATCTGGCTCTCCCACACATCCCCGCCCACCTTACCCGCCGCAACCAGTCCCTCAAACACACCCACCACCACATCCCACAGCTTCACGTGCTCTTCATGCAGCATCAGCGCCACGCGCGTGGATTGCGTGTTGAAGCCGCTGGGCATGTGCAGGACGGCATGGTCGACTAGTTCCTGGATCGTCGAGTCTGGTACGGGGCTGGAGTTGGAGAGTTTGTAGATGGAGCGCCGGGCTTTGGCGAGCTGGAGGAGCGCGGTGGTGGTGGGGGTTAGTGGGGGGTCAGAGGCTGTCATTTTTGATGCTGCTGCTGCTGCTGTAGAGGTATGGCGGATGGGGGGGGGGGTTGGGGCCTTGTCTATAGTACTATCTATACGGGGGAGGGGAGTGGAGGAAAGATGGAGACGAGAGTAGACACAATCGAGAAGATCTTATAGTTGATGAGTTGCACTGGGCAAGAGATCGCAGACTTGCCGGCGCAATTGGGGGAGACGGGTTCGATTTATCTATTAATTATAAATATTTTGACCTTGGGCGTTGAAACGTTGCCGATACTAGTAACTTATTATTATTGTTCGGCGTTTATTCCGCCGAAACTGAGAAATCACTGCCGACAGGGCTTATAGAAATTTACCAATTAACAATTAGCAACAGCCTACGTTATTTCCCCTCCCGCACCAATTGCCCGCCTTGACTGCTGGGTCAGATCCCCAGTCGGCGCGGAATCATTCCACCCCCACTAAGTAACTAAATTATTATTAAATTATAGATCCCGAGAACGCACTGGATTGCCGGCAGCGCGAAGACGCTAGTTTTAGTTAATGCCGAAAGCTTGGTAGGCTTCTAATCTATCTGTGTCCAGTATCCAGGCGTTTCTGAAATCAGTAACTTATCGGGTACACAGATAGTACTATTCACTTATTGTAGATGTGAGTAGTGCCGACGAGAAACCACTCTTTGAAGAACTAGGAAGGAATCCCACAACATATCGTTTTTAACTGTGCGAGTGCTTGGATGCAGACTTGCAAATTAGATTTGTCAATTGTGAGGGGACACCACGTTCGAATATGATAGAACCCCCTTGCCAAGGAGGAGGGCAAGAAGGGTCATATATATCAGTAGTAAGTGGCAGATAATTGGCTAACGGATCTCCATCTCTTTGGCTATTTATTATATTTAGCTAACTCCCCTTAAAAATGTCTGCTCCTGCCCATCAATGAAGCTACATTGAATAAATGGAAGGAATCATTTCACTTTCATTTCATAACAAAGATATTTCATTATACTAATAATACATTCATAAGAAAGTAAAAGAGAAAGAGGCAAAAGGAAAATGTGGGCCGGCGGGGGGGGTTGAGAAAGTAGACCCCATCAGAGAAGACGTAAACCATGCAATATGAAGAAATAGCGATGGGCAAAAGAAAAAAAGAAAAAGAAAAGAAAAGAAAAAATCCGAAACGCAAGAAGGGGGAATAAAAACAGCCCGAACAACTATGCATGTCAATGATCAAATGAAAGATGCAAAGGTTTATCATGAAAAGCTCTAATATCATTTCCCTCCTTAACTCGAAAAGAAGTAGAATATGACAAGTCCATTTTGTCCATCACATCCTACTTGTATGTACTTCCAGGCGGACTGTGCAGTTAATCCACCAACTTCAGAGAGGGGCGATAATCGTCTCGAGGGCCTTGTAACGAGCATTCGCTATATTCCTGACCCCGTCGGTTGCCACTGTACCACCCTTCTTCGATCAGACGATTTTCGGTTTCTCGCCAATACTGCAGTTTGCCGCCGATCCCGCTTTTAAAATCAAGATCTCCAAGCCGCACTTCCAGTGGTTCGAGTTCGCTGTGTGGGACCTATAAATATAGAGGCCAGGATTAGAGCTGCATGGTACTTGGAATGACGTAAATGCCTTACCTTGACAAACATCGTACAATCCCGCAGGGTCATGGAAATTGCCCTCTCACGGAAATGTGCCTGTAGGCCAGGAAGTCCAACCGCGTTCATTCGACGCTGGCAGGCCTGCAGTTTTAGTAATGTGGCGTTTCGATACAAGAACTCAGCAACGCGCGCCCTTCCATGGCCTCCTTTGATAAACCTGGTGGCACGTAGCACATCCTCAAATTTATCCGAGACCAAATCAAGGGGACAGAAAGATTGTTTCTCTGGGGCGCCAGCTTTGCGAGCGTCATAGTTTTTCATCTCGCGCAATGCGCAAGTCCGGCAGCGTTTTGCGTTCGGTGGTGCGGATGGCGACTGCAATAGCCACTTCGGTTTGAATTCCCACAGACACGTCCCTGATCCAGATATAGGGGTCATATCCGTGATAAGCAAGCCAAATGGCTCCTTAGGAGAAAGGTAAACGCCGCTACGATTTTTAGGGCGTAAGTCATGTGCTTCGTCGGCCCGCAGCTGCTCGTTGCAATGTAAAATGAAACTTTTAGGTAGTCTGACGAGAGTCTGGTCGACCAGTTCGTCGTCTCTGAACATTGGCCTGATGAGGCCATTAAAATTCCTCACTGTATCCTGGTAAGGGGTCCCCGAATCGATCTGTTTCCGCAGCCGTAGCAATTTCCTGTCAGGTTGTAATTGCCGGCCCCCCTTCAGCTTGTCGTGGATGGAAAGCTCATTAGGCATGGTAATCTTGTAGACAATGTTTGCGCCGCCTTCCGCCAGATAAAAAGGCCGGACACCGACAGGGAGTTCCGGAATCTGGTTCGCCATGTAGAGGGTAAACACACGTGGGGCATGCGCCGCAACGGTATCTGAATCTAGGTGACCCATTCGTGATGATCCTTCGTGCCTGAGCTCTGTGCTGTGTTGAGCCGAGGAACGAATCGAGGGTTGCCGTTTATATAAACATGTGTGTCTCACGACGAATATGAGAATCGACAAGGCTAGTAGTGAAGCCAGTCCGACGAGAGAGGAGAGGAACGCTGGCAGGATTGAGCCAATCACTTGGCCAAACTCGATGCTGATGCAAGTCATCCAACAGGGAAACCATGAGATGAGAGGCTGCAGGAGACAACGCGACTGGTCCTGCAAACCGTCCCGGCAGCCTCTTCCCGGCCCGTATATGTGGTTAATGCAAGCCACCCTTTGCTCCGGCTTCCTATGTACCCTGTCGTAGTGTACCAACACTCTAACCCCGAAATGCCTTCGCCATATATGGACTGGGAACGAGGAAGACAAGAGGGTGACGGCCTGCAATGACACGAGCACTAAGAGAAAAGACGTAATAATAACCGGAATCCGCCCTGAAAATGCAACGGAGAAAACACGAGGTAGGCTTGGGATATCTCGAAACAAGGTAGAAGGTACACAAAATCCCAGCTGAAGACGGCCCAAGCACAGGCAGCAGGCCACGGGGGTAGCAGGCAGTCCGGAGTGCAATGCAAACGAGATCTTCAACCACTGGCGGGAGCACAAGGGCCATGCAGCAGGTGTCGCGGATGATGTTGATGCACCGAGAAGTCCAGCGGCTGCGAGGGCGGCAGGCGGGCTTGACGCCGCGGGCGAGGAAGGCGAGGTCTCTGGCTGTCGACGGCGGCCAGAGCTTCCATTCCCAGTCAGTCACCACCGGCCGGAGAGAAAGAGGGGTTGATGTTGGTTTTGATCTTGATAGAGGGTGAGAGGGCGAGATGGTGAAGTCGACCGGCGCGCTCTTTGTTGGTTGAGTTTCAGAGCGGCGTGGTGCTGTCGCCCGGATATGCCTTGTTTTCTTCTTGTTTTCTTTTCTTTTTTCTTTTTTCCTCGGTGTGAATTCTCTTTCGATTATTCCTCCCTGGCCCTGTTTTGATTGGGATGCAGGAAGGAATAAAAATATCCCCAACAATGCACAACGACGGTGAACCCCTCGTGGTGATAGGCTCGCTCCCCCGCCAAAAACAACACCAGTGAGCCGCAGAAAAGAAGACGGGATGGCTGGTCTAAGTATTCGTGTGCTGATATCAGTGATCTTTTCCTGGTTTGTTCGCGCGCAGCTGTTTCGCAGCGGCCGTATTCTCCTGCTGTGTATTGGCGCTGTGCTGCTGTCTGAGCGCGTTCGCAAGAAGAAAAAAAAGCAGTGAGGGAGCACAGAAGGGCGAAAGAAGCCGTTTTATCACCAGCTGAAAGCAGGAAATCCGGGGTATTCCCTTCGTTGGGGACGCACGGCGGGAACAGCCTACAGACGAGGTCGAGGGGCGCTTTAATGGGTTTCGTTTCTTTTTTCACCTCTCCCCACGCAGCAAACAGAGCGAAATTGAGTTCACGACGATCAAAATACGAACAGGCATTGTTCAATCAGGAGGAATTCCATGGTGGCAAACCGAGCTTGTCTAAATCGCCCTCAAAAAAGACCGGCAACCCCCAAATATTACAAGTCGATGGCTTTTGCTTATATTTATTTTTTGTCGCCCTTCTCCTGCGCAATCCATCCATGGCTATGACCTCAGCTCAGACACTACTGCAATAGCCTGCCCAGTCTCTTGCAAGCACGGCGAATCAAAGTGCCGGAATGTTGCAGTTTCAAGGCACCGATGACCATCCGGACATGGGCATCTTGCTTGTAAGGGGCTGGGGGCCCGAAGAGGGATAACCACTCGCCTGGGACGAGTCGGTTGTTTGTCGACAAAGCTTCTGCTGGTTGGCTCAGGCATCTTTAATTAGCAGCAATGAGGCTGTCTGGCTCAGCGCGACCAGGCAATATCGGGCTGCTTGAAGCCCAGCTCGGGGCGCCAAATGGAATGCGCAGTCTCTCAGGCGTGCAATGGGAACGCCTTGATACCGGCGGGAGGTGGAGATCACGATGGAGAACTCTCCGGCGGTAAACTTCTTGCGAGGAGAGTTACAAAGACGCCCGTATCTAGATGGATCCTGGGCGTAGCCTATTGCATCCTTGGAAGCCATTTCTCTATCTGCTTCAAGCTAACTGCGCACAGCAATATTCTGATGGCTTATCGCGTGAATGGGGAAAATGCAGCACGAAGATAAACGCCAGAGAGCGGGGTTGAAGCTCAGCCATTTCTTCTTCCCGCTCAGTCCCTATCCCCCTCTCTTGGCACGATGCACCCACCCGTCATGCAGACGGAGGCTACGAGGGACTACCGAGTTCCGTCTGGCGATTATGATTACCTATTACGTTTGTGGTCAGGAGGAACCTTTTCTTCGGCAGGATCCCAGTATCCGCCCTGTCATTTAAAAATAGGACTATGCGCCTGCATCGTGGCGGTGAGACGTCTTCATGGACGAAACGCGGAGAAACCCTTCGATGCTGCTTGGTCACAGGCATCTTCTGGCGCATAGCCCCGATAATACCAAGGGAACTAAATAAGGAGGAGACCAGACAAGCAACAGTTCTCGAGACTCCAGGACAACGATTGTGCGTGGGGAGCCCATCAGATCAGGCCGAGCTAATGTGGGGGGTAAAGAGGGCATGGCGGTCCCTACCCTAGACTCTAGAGGCGCAAGGAAGCTAGGAATCCTCCAGCAGCTAGAAAAGTAGTTTGCCTTGATCCTTTCAATGTTGACCCAGCCTCCTGCATGCTGTGCGCCTGAAGATTCCCCGTTCGGGCCTATCCCCAAGTCCAAGCGCTGCAAATTAGCATGGGAGGTTCCTGACCGAATGGATAACTACGGCCACCATCCCCACCCTCCCCCAATCTCCCGGCGCACGTTACATCCATCCAGGAATCCAGGATGGACACGGGGCTCTGTCGTGCATCGCTAGCTGCCGAGCGCGGCCTCGTGGATAACGCAAAGAACGGCGATCATGGCGAAGGAGAGGAGGAGTTGAAAGCATGAGCATTGCCCGAGAGTTTGCCGGGGCCTTCCCTGCTAGTTAAGAACAGTATTTGATGTCACGAGACGGCGATTTATTCCAATACGGACTGGGGGAGTTATTAATAATAATAAATGGTTTTCTGTCGGAGTTCGTGAACCAGGCCGATTCCCTGCGTGGCGGGCTTTGCAGATATCCAGAGATTAGTTTGGGCCAAACATGGTTCTTATTTGATATCCGTTATTGAATTGTTTACAGAGCAGTTCTTCATGCTCGCTTGAATTGAAGGATAATAATAATAATAATAATAATAATGGAGATGTTGTCATAGATGTCCGCAGCCGCCAAGCCCAATCCGGCCGGGGATGATGCCATAAATAATGAACAACATCTCCAACTTCAATTCCCCCCTCTGAAAACAACTCCATCCTCTCTTGAACAATTCGTCAAGTTGACAATTAAGAGTCCCCTGCCATAGCTCACGTCGACCGCAACATAACTACCTCTATACGTGCATACCACACCCACCTCAAGCCATGGAAAGCATCTCCAGCACCATCTCCACCCCATCCCACTGCCTCGCGGACTTCTGCTTGATCCCGGTATGTAAAGCGCCAATTTATATGATAAGATAAGATCAAATTCCTCGCGGCCCTTTTCCATACATAATACATGCATACATACATGCCACATTAAGACATCATCCCCCTTCTCCGCGCTCACCTGGGGTCCAAATCCATCCATCCATCCATCCATCCATCCCCGCATGAACAACAGTCTCGATTTCAATCACAATACCTAGTCCACCCCCCCTATTTTTCAAAAAGGAAAAAAAAGTCTACTATCATCTACTAACGGTCTCTTATTCGAAATGAAAATAGATAGGGACCTCGTCGCCCTCGGTCTCCGAGCAGATTGCTGACGTTCAGCGCCTAGTCGAGAAGTCTGGGGTGAAATATGTCATGCACTCGGCGGGGACTACTCTAGGTATGCTTAGGCTTATGCTTTGTACTTATGCTTTATGTTTATACATTGTTTTTTTCTTGATTTCCCGTCCATTCCCATCCAACCACCTCGTCATGCATTGCATGCCCGGTTTGGGGGAGTGGAACTTCGTATCCCCCCCTTTCGCGATATATACATGTATCTAACAAGCACGCCTTACAGAGGGATCGTGGGATGCGGTGTTTGCCGTTATCGGACAGGCACACTCGATACTGCACAAGCAGGGTATTGTTCGTATCCAGACGGATATCAGGGTTGGGTCAAGGTGAGTGTGTGTGAGAGATGCTTTGCTCGTGATGAAGGCATTTCTATTTCAAAAGTGAACCTGCGGGGATATATCGAGTTTAATCCCCTACTACTGCTCTTATCATGCAAGGAAGCTCGAAAAAAAATGCGGGTTTGCAACCCGCTTGCTTCTGAATTCACTCATGCCTACCTACCTACCTACCTACCTGACAATGCCAAACCAACCCTTTTTCAATTCTGAAATCTACACTGCTAACTAATCCGTTCCGAAAAACCGAACGAAAACAGAACCGACAAGTTGCAAAGCATGGAGGATAAAGTAACAAAGGTTGAAAGCTTGTTGAAGAACAAATCTTCCTAATTCCTCGTCTCCTTTTTTATCTTTCGTTTTTCAGGGGCCCGCGTTGTTGATATTTCCCACCGCCCACCGCCCACCACCCACCACCCCTGAAATACCCCAGCTTATCCAATCTTTATCTTTGGATAATGCTGGGGGCAGTTGCGGGACACGGGGTATTTGGATTTTTGGCTTGGGTTTGTTGGTTTCTTGGTGATTTAAAATTTAACTCCCCTCCCACCCTTTGTGGGATTGAAAAAAAAAAAAAAAAAAAAAAAAAACAGTTAAAAGCTGTGGATGCGGAAGAAAAGCAAGGCAGGCAGCGCACGCGTTTCTTTCTTTCTTTTTCGAATGGGTTTGCTTCCTCAGGGGTGGGTTATTGTGTTGAAATCACTGCTATTAAACTAGATGATGTGGGGGGTGATAATTGATTAGATCTGAGTGAATTTAACTGAAAAAGGGGGAACAAGAATATAAAAGTTCTTCAGTATATATATGTATGTACTATACATTCAAGAAAAAACAAACTCCGAGTAGCAACTAGTTAGCGCTAAGGACGGGGGGGGGGGGGGGGGGAAGGAGAACTCAGCGGGGGTATTAATCCAATATACATTGCCACATAAAATCAAACCCATTAAGATGAAGGGAAAAAATTAAAATACCTTTCTCATTCTAAACCACAACTTAACAACCTATATAGCCTGGAGCAGTCTATTATTCGCTATACGGGCCTCCGCCCCTAACTCCACCCTGCCGACAACGCCCGCCTCTGGCCGCCCATCTCCAAACCATCCAGGCGTCCTGTCCAAGAACTCTGTATTAGCCGTTGACGCCCCCAGCGGCGGCACCGGGCCAGTCGTATCGTCCCTGCCCAGCGCCGCGCCAAGGGCGAGCATCACGAATGCGTCCAACGAGCCCGTCCAGGTCCTGGAGAAGGAAGCATAGATCGCCAAGCCCCCAAGGCCAATGAGAGATATCCCAAGCAGGATGGAGATGATTATCATGGCGGCGAGGGAGATGGTGGGGAAGGAAGCATCGGCGCCCAAGTCATACGAAATCGATAAACTGTCCTCACCGTAAGGGATAGTATGAAGCAGCCAGTTAGAATGGGCTAGGTAGATGGCAGCCGTAAAGGCCAGTTCCATTTGATATGGCCTCTCCTCGTTGTTTCCGTCGAAACTTGAGTAATAAGAGATGCCGGGGGTGAAGAATAGGGCTAGCCAGTTGGAGACTTGGAAGGGCATATCGCTGGGATCGTGCTCGTTTATACATTCCATGTCATAGCGCTGGAGAGTACCGTCGAGGTAGCGATCGGATAGAAGTGAGGCCATAGGCGCCAGGTCTACGCAGTTGTCACTCCCCCGGCTCCATTTCGTTTCCCTTGTGTACGAAAGGGGATGGCGGGAACGGGTAGCGATGAAAGAAGAATTGCCGAAAAGGGCTTCGGCTAGAGTGTAGAGAGGTGCAATATTATAGCCCTGGCCGAAACGCTCGTAATTTTCCCATTCCATGTGGTATTTCTCCTCGTCCTCGCTCGGAGCAATTGCGGTAAAATCGCTAGACCATCGCTTTTCTATCTCCCTTCTCCCCCCAGGTAATAGGTCGCTGGCAGTATTGTTGTTGGAATAATTTGGCAAGTCGAAATATCCGGCTGTGGAGTTAACTTGGATCTTGAAAACAGTTGGCTTCCCTGAAAACCACGAAGAATAGAAATTTTCCCGATCGTTGCCAATGGTGATATTGAGATAGAGTACCTCGGATATAGTCTGCGGAAACTGGCCTTGTTTCCAAGGTACGAAGGTTTGGTTCGCGGGCATACAGGCTTGAACACTGTAAATAGGCTTGTCGTCTGAGGCAGCAGAGTACTCCGCGTAAAATGAGCCCGGCAAGTCCACACAGTTCTCTGGAAATTCGTTTTGCGTAACGTTGTTGTACAGAATCGTTGAATTTACTCGGGGAGCTTGAGATTGGTAAAAGCCGGAGTTGAAATCTGCCAACACTGGCGAGATAAACGACTTTCCCGGCTCTATACTACCAAAACTCAATCCTCCATTCATCGGATGCAGGCCGGTTCTATCGCAACGGCTAGGCTTTTTCGTAGAGTAGGAGGAAAACTCCGAGCAGTCAGACGTGTTCATCCATATGTATGGATTGATGTCTCCTATATTGCTGGCTGTGATTGCATATCGCAATTTTTGAACCATGACGTGACTTGGAATCCCTGTGTCCGTGCTGAGCAAATTTAAGTCGGGCACGCTATAAATTTCCTGCTCGTCTACAGGCACCTTTGCAATCCCCTGGCCAACGAGAAGTTGCTGGAGTGGATATATAGTAAATGCTTTGGATGGATAAAAGTTAGCACAAAACCGCTTACACATATAGGCGAGTATGTTCTAGGGTGTTATGTAACTAACCGATCAGATGAAGCACAACAGCCAGCCAGAAAAGAAGGCTATGGTTTTTCTTGAATGTTGACATGGACCAACTTCCCGGGTTTGCCCACGAGCGGTCTGCGAGGAAAATAGTTTGACGTAGAGTGAGGCCCCTCCGTTTTCCGTGGGCATATGGAATGACAGCGCCAGCACATATTGCTGTCGCGATTGGGAATGCGAGAACTCCCGCGACACCGCTTAGAAACCTCGCAGAACCATACAAGGCTTTCCTATTCTTCAACGGCTTCTGTTTCACAGGCCTTTGGGCCAAAATACACAAGACAATCCACGAGTATGCTGCAATGATCGCGTAGAAGAGGAAGAGACAACAGAATCGAGATCTGTGACGGGATCTTCTTCCCCGTGGATTTTGCGGGATATTATCGGGGCCGATTGTGGCCCCGTCCAGCGAGAACTTCAAGCTGGATGCATCATCAGCGGTCTGATGTGCATACTCTCTATTCCGTTCGGTGAATTCGACCTCAGCGAGGGGGGATGGAGGGGGGGAAGCGGTGGAAGGGTTGGCGTTGTTCTCCATAGTAGTCAACTGGGTTTTAGCGCCGATCAGTCAACCATCGAGAAAATCATCGAAAATGCTCGAGATGGACTATCTTCCAACAAAGCTTGCGTCTGTGGAACTGCAGAAAGTGTGTTTCTGGAGGAATTCGTCTGGATGTTGCCCCGAATCAATTTAAATAAACAGTAACCGCCACCCCTTCGCCCCTGATTCTTAGCACCACCCAATATCGACAGCAAAGGCTGCTGGAGATGCAATGAATGACATGCTGGTGTGCCTTGGCGACGCCCTAGCCAGGGATGAGTGACTATTTTGGGGGCTGAACAGGCGCTTTTCTGGTGGCCTCCCCTGAAAGCCGCGATTTTGCGGACGAAACCGTCCGGCCGTCAGGGTTCAGGACCGTTAGGCGTTCACCCACGCTCAATTTTCGAAGGTCTGCTTGGGGTCAATGAAAAAACATATCTGCTCTTCAGGGTTCTTTCCTACTACTACTAGTAATTATTAGCCTCGGAGCGGCCCAGAGAAGCATGTTGTTTCGGGGACGATAGATGTTGAGGTACAATAGTCTGATGACAGTCAGCCCTTCCCCCTTTCTTTTCCTTCCTGCAAGCAGTTGTTGCTGTGAGTCGGGAACCAGAATGGCAAATTGCCTACTGCATAGGGCGGTGAAAGCCGGGAAGGTGAGGAATGCCGATGATGGAATGGGCAGCGATGGTGTTGTTGCTCGGCAGATCTAACTTACAAGTCAGCCTCAAGACCTAATGACGAGACAGAGTATGTCTGCCTTGCTCCCGTTGCAAGTCCGAATCCACTTGAATTATTCTTTCAGCATAGGAGCCAGCCAGTGTTCTCGGACTGCTCTTAACTCCCTCCAGACTTTTGTAACCTAGAACAGTGATGTTGATGTGGTGATATCTAAGTTTTAAGGTTCGTTTTAAGGTTGCAGAGCCGCGATTTGTTTGGGGAATGATCAGCGCTGGTTCGGGACTGCACGTCACCACCGATTTTCTAGAAGGATGGTATATTGGAAATTGGGGGTAAAAGAGCGGATATTTAGAAGGTATGGAGTAGGAACCCATACATAGATCAAGTTTCCTGGATGGATGTTGCGAAGTACTAGTAACTACTACTAGACAATAAGGGGTTGAATTTCCGAAACGTCTCCCGCAAAACAAGAAAACAAACAAAAACCAGTTCGAAAAGGTAAAAGAACTACATAAAATTTCCAACAAGGTATATAAAACTACCCAACAGCCACCCCACCCCCAATCAAAGCCCCCCACTCCCCTCCAACCCATATCCAATTCCCCAACGATGGCTTCGACCCCGACTTCACCATCTCCACCAAATCCGCCAAGCCGCGAAACATATACCCCTTCTCCCGCATCGGCCTCCCGCCCACCTTCAGCGCCTCCGAGTTCGAATCCGGCACGGGCTTCCTCCCCACCGGCTCCGAAACCCCATTCAACGCGTCCACAGTCTCAATCGCCGGGCCCTGGTCGAAGTAATCAACTAGGATAAAAGTCGGTTTGCGGCCCCAATATTCCCGCTGACACTTTTGCGCAAAGGAGCCCAACGACTGCGTGTCCCCCGCGGTGGCGGGCCCGTTGGTGATGTTTATCTTGTCGATGTTTGGCGAGACGATTCCTAACCCGCCTTCGTTGCCGAGGAAGTGGTTGAGGAAGGGGAGGCGGCCGGATGTTAGGGCGGCGTTTATGTTGTTGTGGACTTGGGAGGGGCGGTGCGGGTTGCAGGAGAAGTTGGAGGGGTTGACGATTTCGAAGGCGGTTTCGAAGATGTATTCGAATTCGTTCATGAGGTAGGGGGGTGGGGTGGAGGTGGAGGGGAGCGAGGTGGTGAAGACCATTAGCCGGGTTTTGGCTTCGATTAGTGCTTGAAGAGTTGGCCAGGAGGACTGCGTCATGGAGGTTGATGGGGGTTTGTATGTAGACGATGTGAGATCTGCAGCTTTGAATTCTGCATCGAGGTCTGCTGGGGGTGCATTGTCGGCGTTGACGAGGAGGACGGTCACGACTAGTTACAAATGGGCAGATTTGGTTAGCAGACATAACTATATCAGGTAATTAGTCATTGACTAAATTCTTGTCAAATACATACCGTCATTCGGATTCCTATCCATCCACCGTTTTATCTCAGATAGCCAGTCTCTCACCCGTCCAGCGTCTAGCAATGAACAAGACGTATGACAGAGATGCCATTCGCCATCATTCTCGTGTATCTGGCCGCTCACAAGCCGCACGCCAGAATCTAATTGAATGGTCGTGTTATAAAATCTGAGAAAAAATACTATCAGCAACGATTGTCCGTAGTACTGTATGTAAAATGGTTAATCAGAATCAATCTTACTGGTTGCCAGACGAAGAAAATCCCGTCGACGCATCTCGCAAAAAGGGGCTATTATGCGCCCCCAGATGCGTTATCTCTCCGTACGACAGAGAGCATAGGAGCGGCGAATTGTTGCAGGCTTTGCCATTGGACTGTTGCCATTGCCGGGGCGGGATCGATATAGATGTGGCTATGGGGAGGAAGAAGGGGAGGAATAGGGATAGGGCCTTGAGCATTTTGGAAGACTGCAAAACACTTGAAGATAATGCAAGGAAATAAAGAAAGCAAAGATGGTCTTCCAACGGATGGAACTCTTCCAAAGCTCCGTTGGTGTGAAACGCGCAAAAGGGGGGACTTTGCCCGCTTGTTGGAGGGGTGTGTAGGATAGGCGGGTTTTAATTCAGTTAAACAGGTTTCCAGTAAAAGCACGAGAAGGAAAGAAACATAGAAAGAATATCGAGAATCAACCCTCTTTGACAGACTTTTCTGGATTTTGAATACGTCAACATCCGCCATCTTGCAGATTCACAGCCTTAACGCATACTCCACCGAAAAGGGCGACGAAGAGGTTGAGAACCAAGGACATGTTTCGCGCAGCCACGTACGGCGCGGCTCCGTTGCGTTCCAAGTATTGGACAAAACTCGTTTTAAATTATTTTCTGGGTTGAGATGTTTGAGGTTGCAAGGTTCTGGTGGAGGATTGATTTCCAGAAGGAAAAGGCTGTCTCCAGTTTTTTTTGTTTCAGGGGAGCCACGCAATGCAGAAATAACTATCTAACCAAACCACGGAAGTGAGCAACTGGACTTCAAGGAACGGATAGCCACTTGATTATTGTATGCTATATTACTCCTACTTCATCCTCGAAATACTATTTAATCGGTTGACAGGCATAGGATTAGAATGGTCATGTCTCTTCATAGAATTTATTAGGGGTATCTAAATAGTTATCAATATAGTTATATTATTCGCCTTCTTCCATCCTATCCAATTTCGTCCCCTTCGTTCCCTTCTTATCAATATCAGCTTCACCGTCTTCCACTTCATCCCCCAACTCCTCTCCCTCCAAATCATCTTCACATCCGTCTTCCAATTCCTCTAGATCAAGCCGTTCCTTCTCCAAAGCCCGCTCCTGATCCTGCGCCGAAATCCCATATTTATCCAATATCGCCTGATTATAAGCCTTCAACCCCCGCGCCCTCGGCCGCGGATTAACAAGCAGATAAGGATTCTTCTCCAATTCCCCAAACAGCGACCTGCCCCAGACTCTATTTATATCATGCAAGATCTGTTCCAGCGTCCAGGGATTTTCCCGCCTCAGCCTGCGATTTTTGACCCGGTTGGATCGCCGGTACACACCGAACAAGACAGCTAGGCGTTGGCGGATTGCCTTGCGGACAGTGTTTGTTTGGACAATGACGCCCTTTTCTTTGAGTTGGCGGAGGAGGACTAGGCCTCGTACCCAGGGGATGATGTTCTCCCCCGCTTCGCTGAAAGGATTTTGATATTTCTCCTTGGAGCTTGGTGGCAGACTGAACCCCCACGCAATGAGTGCTTGCTGCAGGTGTACGGAAAAGATTATGTGTATGGGGGAATCAGCGTGTGCAGGTGGAAGCAGTTTCTCATGGCTTTCCTCCATTATTGGCTGATTGGGCAATGTACGGGATATTGGACCGGACTTTGACAATTTGGCTTTGGCTGGCGTGTAGAAATGCACTAGCCAAAAGCATAGCTTTCGAAGGTCCTGCCACGCATCCTTCATATCCATGGCACTATTCATGCCAACGCGCTTTAATACTTCGCGCCAATGGTCGGCTGGAACCTCGCCACCAGAAATGATGATGCTCTGGAATGAGCTGATGAGGTACCAGATAGCACGCAGGCTTCCGCGATCTTGAGTGCCCTGTGATCCTTGTCTCCGAAACGCTAGTATCTTCTCCCGCATCAGTGTTAGAGTCTTTTCCGAAGGCCTTATGCGGTGGTCGCTCATTTCTCCAAGGATATTAGACACCTCCGTCCAGTCGCGCAGAATGACAGCGTTTCGTAGTTGGATGTTATAAGTATATGCATCCTCGGGAGATAGTATAGAGAGGATTCTGAGAGTCATATTGGCTCGGAGGCTATCGCCTAGACGAGAATAATGATGCAATAGCTTCTCCTGAGTACTTGGATCTTCAAGAACGTCAGGATGCTGATCACTTTGCAGCAGCTCGTTCAACATCGAGGCATGCCCGCTTAATGCGAGTTGACGAACAGCCCTCGAAAACACCGATTTCCCAATCGAGATGCCTTCCTTCTGCAGAAGGTTTATCCGTCGAACCAGCTCCCCTGGAACCGCAGTCCTAAGAGCCAACTGTCGCAATGTCTGAGGTCCAATGGCGTTGGCCCCGAACACTTTGATACCGCCGACAACAAGCTCAAATGTAAATGGTTTCGTCGCAAACAGCCGGGCGCCTAGCTCGTCATTGAAACAATTATCCTCGTCTTTTGCAGAACTTTGTAGTCCTTTACTTTCCGCGATAGGGAGCGGGTGCTGCGAGGGTATCTTTTGGTCGGCTGGAAATATACCCTTCGCCGCCAAATTGCCGAGAAATGCTTTCCTTTCGCCCTTTGACCCGTAGCGTTCGAAATATTCAAACAAAGCTTCGACATCCTTTAGTTTTTGGGGCAAGTCATTTCGCCGCAACAGAAAATCATGCATTCCCAACGCATGTTGCACCCGTTTCGCCTTGGAGAGAAACGGCACCACATCGCCGTAAATTTGATGGTTGTCGACCGTCGCGCATATCGTCCTAAAGGCCTTTAACCCACCGGGAACCGAGGACGCTGGTTTAAATAATCGTAACAAAGCATCGTTGGCGTCTGATGGAAAATGTGCACCCCTTAACCGCTCATGCCACGCCACTGCCTTGGAGGGAAGGGCCTCCTCAAAAAACCCTCTAACGATCATGTCATAATATCCCTCCCATCTTTTACCGCATCGCTCATAAGTTTTGGAAACATAAGAATGTATCTCGTGCATAAATTGCTCTCTTTTCAATCCAACCCCAATAAAATGTTCCCATAGCAGATGAGCATGGTCGCCGTCGATGGGCAGATCGATCGGCGGGCCTCTCTTCCTCAGCCCGTTCCATATATCTATTATCCCGTCATCTCCGTGGTGTCGTTTGCGGTGGAGGAGCAGTTGCGTCCACAGCTCAAAATCACAGGCGTAGCGGGGACCGTCAACCAATTTGCTTCCAAACTCTCGAAAATGCCCAACGTCCGATTCAAAACTGAGCTTTTCAGGATCCAATTGCAACTCGTTTGGACGAAAGGCGCTTGACTGAGTCAAGTGATTCGAAAGACGGAGAGCGGAATCGGCGGCCTTATTCTTTTCTCGCGGTGTCGATCGTCCTGGCTGCGCAATTTTCTTCTTCCGTTGCGGTTCGGTATGCGAGGCGTGTTCCTGTTCTGGCTGCTGGACTGGCTGCGAATAGCAACGACGACGACCAAGGCCATTCACCGCAGATGTAGTTGCTCGATCATTCCCATTCCTGCGCGGTCGCCCACTGTGTATTCCGCATCGTAGACATTTAGAATCCGGGAGCAATTGGTCCAGGCCTGCTGGAGCGGCAAGAAGCGACTTGAGAAGGGATATCGAAGAGCGCGTCCTCACCAGCTTCAGGACGGCCAGCTGCATTCGTTCGCGGAGGGGGGGAGGGTGAGAATTCACCGGGGGGGTCAAGCAGCATCAAGGCCCCATCGGAATGCAAAGAGCAGGATAGCTGGAAGAAGGGTGTACAGCCAGACCGGTGCAATATCAAAAAGGTTCGCTGTTTCTCGACCGCAAAGAGCTCCATCCCAACACGGCTAGCGCGGGCCGCACGTGACATGGCATGATGATCCGAAGCCACAACGACATCCCGAGCATCGTCGTCAACATCAGCTTCATCCCGCCATTGACCCCCGAGTTGCCCCCAATTCTCCCCTTCTCTGCCAGGAATCCGCTACAATGGTGTCCCGCACCCTCCCCAGATTCGCCGGGTAAGCTATCTCCCCTCCCCTCCATTGGCCCAGGCCATCCGCCCCCCTCCAACCTCTGTTCGGGCTATCTTGGAGCCAGCGGAAAGCAAGCTCGCAGGCCCGCCAATTGGGCCACCACCCACCCCATCACGCGCGGATTGATCTCGCTAACGAACCACCGCTTTCATCCCATCTAGATTCGTTTTCCGCGAGAACCGAGTCCCCTACTACCAACGTCTCTTCCAGAAGCACGACGGCAAGCGCATCTGGCAGAAGGTATGTTTGAAATGTTCCGAAGATGGGATTGAAACCCGCCAAAACGCCACCCCGGATGCCTTCCAGCCGGGCTCCCCCAAGCAACAAAACGACCTTGTATCTGACACACTGGCAAATCTTTTTAAACCATTAGTCCCACCGCAGCGCGTTCATCCTGTACCCCTTCTACTTCTCCGTCTACGGCACGCTCACAGGTAACATAACCCTAATCGCTTGTCTGCCCCTGTCTACCACCGACCTGGTTACTAGTAACTAACCAAATACCGCCCCTTTTAACCAAATATAGCCACCCTGTACGCCATGGGCAGAACCGTTCTTGTAAGTCACTACCCCATTCATGAAATGGGGAATATAAATTCGCTAACGGGTACAACAATCAAAACAAACAGGGCTACAAGACCTTCTTCTGAAGCGAATAAGTCAAAAGACAAAGACGCCGTCGAGTTAACCTGCTTTTTTTTTCGCGCAATTGAGTCCCCGTACGAATCAAAACATGAATTGCGCGGAGTGAGGAGGGAAATGTACATATATACTATGTGTAATAGAAGCAACTACGCCAAATGAAAGGGAAAAACGGAAAAGGAAAAAAAAAAAGCAGAGGGTGACACATCTATTTACATACATAGCAGAAAAATCTCATATGTTTATTTCTATTCTATTCTGTTCTATTATTATCATGTTTGGAGTTCAAAGTGGGTTTTTCTCTGTTTAACATACTTGCTTACCCGGACTTAACTTGCAGCTTTTAGATATATCAAAAGATCTAAAGGTCTAGTATGTGCATACATGGGGGGTGGACATGTATGTACACAGTCCTGTAGGTATCTCCTGTAGGTATCCTGCTTAATTGGAAAAGGGGGGTGTATTGCACTTTCACACTGTGGTTGGACTGTCTATCTATTCACTACCTATCTATCTGCATGGGGATTAGAAAGTAAGCATGCAAGCGTACAAACAATAGATAGATAGATGGATATATAGGGAAATAAAACATTTCTTTCCTTTTTTTCCCTTTCTGTCTTTTGCTGCTCCTTTCATACTGTGCCCTTACATATCTATCTTCTCTCATCTTTTTTTATTTTTACAATATTATCAACTAACTATTCAAACACATTTATTACATTCCGCTTCCTCCCCTTCCATTCCCTCCCCTCTCGCACTCCCCAGAATTAAAAAGAAGAAGAAGAAAGCCAAAAAAAGAACATAACACAAGAATGAATAAAACCCTTCCTACCCTCACCCCCCCCCCCGCCATCCCCCAACACCCCCCAACACCCCCAATATCCCACCTACCCCCTCCTCGTCGCCCTCTTCATCCCCCTCTTCTGCTCCCTCTCCCTCTCCTTCTCCAAATACTTCCTCTGCTCCTCCGCCGACATCCCCCTCAACAACCTCTCTCTCTCCTCCTTCTTCAACTTCTCCGCGGCAACCTTCCGCTCCTCGGCTTTCTCCTCCTCATCGGCCCGCTTCAGCTTGCGGATCTCGTCCTCGCGCGTGTTGCGCAGCTTGCGCGAGACTTCGGCGCGGAAGTGCGCGGCCGAGACGAGGCGGTCGGTTAGGCGGAGGAAGTGGGTGAAGATTGGGAGGGTGGATGTGTTGGATGTGGGGAGGCGGAGGGAGAGGTAGATGCGTTTGCGCGGGGTGGTTTCGTCGATTCTGTTTGTTTGTTTGTTTGTTAGTTAGATGTAATCTTGTGCATATTATATATGCGTTGGTAGAACGTACTTGGTAGGCTTATCCAGCGGCTGATCAGTAACGATCAAATACTCAAAATCCTGCCCGGCCTCCTCAACCGCCTTGACCAGATCAGCCGTAAGCATCATATCCGTAATCTCCGCACTCTCACTCATCACAGTCACCCACTCAGGCAACTTGGCATTATCCTTCGTAAACGTCAAGGTAACATCATATCGATCCTCGCGCAGCCGTCGCATACTATTCTTATGCACAACGGCAAACACAAACCCATCATACCCGGACGCACTCCCCTTGCCAATCGCCTCCCTCTCCGGCTTCGGCGCCGGCACCAACTCCCTCTCCTTCCCATCAAACGAATACGCCACACACTCCACCCTCTCCACAGGACTCGGCCACGAGTCAAAGAACAAACTAACAACATGATCCCCAATCAAATACAGCGGATTAAACCGCTTGAGCAACTGAATCGACACATCGACAAACGCCACATTCGCCCGCCCAGTCGCATACGTCGCGAACTCCTGCCCGCTCTTCTCCTTCAGCACAGACTCCGGCGCCGCCGCCGCATCCTCTGACGCCCTAGCTAACCCCTCCGCCTCGACAGCTGCTGCCGCTGGCCGCGCCACCCCGCTATACCCAACAACCGCAAACTCGCTCTGCAGCACGGGCACGTGCGCGGCGGCCCACCGCGCGGCCCGGCGCCGGTTCTTGCGCGTGCCCCAGACGTGGAAGGCGACGATGACCAAGATGAACGGGATTATGAAGGCTTCCTGGATGAAGTCTGCGGGCGTTGTGCGTTCCCAGACGCGGTACCATTTTGTGTATGGTACTGTGCCGGCCCCAGCCCCGGCCCCGGCCGCGAGGGGGGTTAAGGGGGTGGTGGCGGCGGAGGGCGCGGAGGAGGCGGCTGAGATGGGCAGGGCGGCTGGGGGGGCCTCGGGGGCGCCGGGGAAGTCGGCGAAGTCTGTGGGGGGATTGGTTAGGGGGTTGTTTGTGTTTGTTTTTGGGGGTTGGGGAGGTAGGGGAGCTTGGATGGGAGCTTGGGCAGGGGAGGTTGGGAGATCGACGACGTACCTGCGTCATCGGCGGAGGGAGCGGGGGACGGCGAGTTGGAGTCGCCCTTGAGCAGGTTCTGGAGGAGGCCGGACATGGCTGCGACGTACCACCGTGGTCGCGGGTTGTGGTCGTGGGAGCGGGAGTGGGTGGTGGTGAGGACACGAGACAAATCGGGGAATTTTGAGGTTGGAGGGTTAGTTGGGGAAGTTGTGGTTAGCGCGGCCACCAAGCTGCACAACATCCAGCGCCTTTTGAGTCTACGGAGGACAATGGGTAACAACTAATGAATTGAAAGCAATTTCAAGGCTATTCAGTATCCAGTTCAACTGGCTAACATTAGCCCAACTATCTGGCCAATACATACGTACAAACATATTTTATCACAAAGGAAATGGAGTGAGTGAAGAGTGCTGCAAAAGCCAAATATACACAGAAAAAAATAATAAAATAAAAAAAGAAATGAGCAGCCGATTAGGTATTTTTTCCTTCCCCCTTTTCCTGATCCCCACCATAATAGAGACCGATGCCAAAAGGGTATCCAAAAAGTTCCAAAACACACTCCCTCATGCGCCTATGGTACAAACAAAGCAAAGCAAAGTAAACTCGAACGCGGAAATAATTATAGATACAAACAGGTCATTAGCGATCATTAAGGCCCAGTCTTGGTCTGGGAGAGTGGGAGATATATCGTATCAACACAGCGGAGGTAAGATTAATGGCGGTAAGCCGGCGGCGGCGTATGGGTGCGGGAGCGTTCCCAAAAGCCGCTGCTAGTATCGCTTCCCGCCTTCTCGTCTTGGATTCTCCGTGCGATTTCGCTAGCCATCTTCATCATCCACGCCTGCTCCAGAATGCCGCCGTTATGGGCGGCCTCGGCAAAGGATGGTGGACGCGGTTGCGAGTCGCGAGATGAAGACGCAAAATTGGACCCCTCGCGTTTTTCGGGGGAGTAGGAGCGGAGATTTCTGATAGGGGCCGTTTCCTGCAGCAGAGGTTGCGTGGCTTCGGGCCGGGGCGCAGCCATCGCGATTCTGTCAAGGTCGTTTGATGGCTGTGTAGGTTGGGCGGCGGTATTCTGGGCAAACTCTAGGGGGATGTTTCTTCGCACGGTTCTTTCGCCGTCCCGTACACCAATGCGCTCTCGCAGAGTAGGTCGTCGGATAGTTTGTTGAGGCGAGATGGGAGGGGTGACGGGGTCGTCGGTATTCTCTTCTGGAATTACAGAAGTGGAGCCGGAAAATACAGAGGCGCCGCTGGTAGTCTCTGTGTATGTGCTCTCTCCACTGACACTCTCCAGATCGTCGACATTCTTGCGTCGGCGGAGGTCAACCACGCGCTTCTTTCGTTTCCGTGAATGCGCCTTGGAATGGCGGCCTGCGCCCATGCTGAGTCCGTATCCACTGAACCCCGAAGCGGGAAGCGCCGGGCGACTCTGCGGGGATAGCATGCCTGCAGACTCCTGCATTGAAAGGGATGGCGTTGCGACGTGCGAGTGAGTCCTTGATAGTGAAGGACTCATGGGGGAAGCGATCCCGCTCGGACTGGCCCCATCGTTTTGTTCCATTGATCCGGTCCAGGCTCTAAAGACAACCTCCTTGATAGATGGGGTGAACAGGGACAGTGTACGCTGGGAATCCGTTAATGTGGCAAGGCGGAGGACGTTCTTTTGGGAGAAAAGGGAATGCATTTCAACGCCGGAATCAAGGGATAGAGATGCGATTTCGGTAGTCGACAAAACATTACCAGAGGAATCCACAGGATCCTGCGGAGGGTTCAACAACGGGTCCTGGCCCGGTCCCTCTGACGGAACCTGGTTCGAGGTGGTTTCCTTTTCCGCATATTCCGTGCCCCATAATCGCAAGGAGAGTCGATGTATAATGGCAGGGAGTTCGTCCATGAAAAGTATTCGTAGCTGGCCCTCGATTTCTTTCTGCAGGTAGTCACGGACAAAGGGGATCGAGTCGAAGGTGGACGACACCTTTAACGACTCGAGGGGATCGTTTCTGAACACGACGGTGATGCCCTTTTGCTTGGAGAAGACGAGGATAACAAAGCCGGAGAGTTTGATGTCGGAGAGGGTGATTTGGAGGGGGATGGTCAGGCCGGTCCTAGGGGCAAACCCGTGTCAGTAAATCGCCATCAACAAGGGGCCATCACCACGCGAGACTTACGCAGCGGCGAGCGGTTGCGGCGAGGTAAAGGCCGGGCGGGTGAGGAGATAGGTGTTGAGCGGGTTGGCCTGGACGCGGGTCTTGAGGGTCAAAAAGGCGTCTCCAGCGTAGGACATCTTGAAGATGCCGCGAAAGCGGTCCTCGGCCAGGTCGCCGATTTCGAGGATCTCCAGCTCGGGCGGGTTGGAGCCCAGGTTGAGCTCGGTGACCACGATGTCGTCGACGATGATGGGGGGCTTAGGCGACTTGTTCAGGGCGGCCGTGAGCAGATCCTGGGCCCTGGTGTAGAAGCCGGCGTCTGCCATGAGCGGCGACCAGTTGAAGTTGAACGCCATGACGAGACATCGGCATGAGGAGCCGCGGGAGAGAGTTATCGGCGAGGGACGACGCGTGGGAGACGGAGATGGAGAGGGAGATGGAGACGGGAGAGACGAGAAGGGGAGGACACGGGAGGTGGAGATGGGAGGAAATGGTCGCGTGTCTCAACGCGGTGGGTGACAGTGACAGAGACAGACTCCCAAGAACAGGGAGAATCAACTGCCCAGCGAATCAATAGTTAATTAATGCTGGCGGGCGGGCGGCGATAAGCAGAGAATTCAGACACAAGCTGGCATGCGGCCTCGGGAAGCGGATTTAGCGTCTGATAAATAAATGGATGTCGAAGGGAAAAAAAGATGCGGGCGGCGGTGATTGGCTGGGAGACGGCGGGGATTTCTACTTCAACGACAATATGAATGAATATTCTATTTTATGATTATGGTGTCTGGTAATAGGTGATAAATAAGTAATAAGTAAGGAATCCTCTTTCTCCTCCCGAGTTCTCCTGGTTGAATACAGCCACCCTGTGTGGAAATCTCGTCGCGTCGGACATGGCCATCATCCCTGCTGTGTTTCCTCTTAGCAGACGCTGATATGGCCATCCGCCGGGAATTCCCCCTTTTCCTCACAGCCTGAAGATAGGAGACGGTGTCTGCAATGTGACTGTGCTTAGGGACCCTCACCCCGCACCTCATACGGGACTGTAGGCATGATGGACGAAGAATGAAGAATGAGATCAACCCGTTCCTAAACCACCCGACGGTGGGCTGGCTGCGGACGAGCGGACGAGCAGACAGGTATCCGCCAGATATTCCGCGTAGACGATGCTATTATTGTATTGCTAGAATAACAGGCAATAGAAACATATCCAGCTCTCCCGTACGAAATACAGAATAATAATCCTACAATATTCGTGTCGATGAAGAATGAAAGACAAAGAGCGCTTAGTCATCCCGTCTAACCCGTTGTCTCAGCAACTGTTGAGCTATTCCCCTTTTGGAAATACCACAATACTCTCGACATCTGATATCCAACATCTACTCTATTGAATCTCTCCAACTTCTTTCTTCAACTTCCGTGTCCTTTCGCATTCTGTCTCCTGTGCGCCATGTCGTCCCTCTCCCCCCCGGAAATACCCTCCCCAAGGAAGCCGCGCAGACAATACTCAAAATCTTCCTCCTCGAGGAGAGTATACGGAAAGCGAAAGGCGGACACCCCCAGGGCAGTTTTGGAGCGCGAACATCCCGCATCAGCAGTTGTTGGCGCGGCCAAGGAGCAGGCAGAAAAGGATATTGATGGGCTTCTTACCACCGTTCAAGAGGCAGTTTCCGCCCTCCAGTTGAATGATGCGCATGGCCACGAGAGGACGGAAAGGAAACCGGGAATGGGGGAGAAACTCGATACAAGAAACCTCCCATATGTCGAGGATGAACCAAGAACAGAAACCAAAACTATTCCGCATGAGCAACCAATGGTTGAGGTGTGCATAAGACATAAGCCCGCCGGTTGGAAGGATACATATAATAACGACAAGGATGGGAACCAACAACCGCCTCAGCAACCAGAACAAGAAGCTTGTCAGTCTAAACGGAAACCCAGGAGATCCTCCGGCTGGATCGAAGACCTAAAACTAAACACCTACGTCCGCCCCATTCTCAAGGAAGCATCGTCCATCATATCCTCGAGGGGCGTGCAGCGATTTGCCAGCTGGGCCAGACGGGCTGGAGACATGTTCACCGTGGAAAAAATTGCCGAGGGCTCCTACGGCGAGGTCTACCAGCTCCGCATCAGACGGGATATTGCCAAATATAACCTCTCCAAGTCCCGCCTGGCCAGACTGAAAGCGTACAAGGATGGGGTTTTCAAGATCATCCCGCTCCGTGCCCAGCGGGGTGTCGGGTCTAAGAAGTTTACGTCTGTGCAGGAGATCGTTTCGGAGGTTCAGCTGTTGAAATTGCTCGATCCTATTCCTGGCTTCGCGCGGTTTCGAGAGGTGCATGTTGTTCAGGGTCGGTTTCCGGAAACGTACCAGGAGGCGTGGACGCAGTATAGTCTTACAAAAGACGACTGTCTAAATCCCGACCCGAGCAAGCAGAAATCGTACCCGGATACCCAGCTATGGGCCATTTTGGAAATGGACAATGCTGGCTATGAATTGGAGAAGTTTAACTGGTCGTCCACTTTTCAGGTTTATGATATATTCTGGGGTGTTGCGCTTGCGCTTGCGAGGGCTGAGCAGTTTGCGGCGTTTGAGGTAGGATATATCCCCCCAGCCGAGATACGTGCATAGTCATTATTAATTAGGATTCAGCATCGCGATCTTCACCTCGGGAATATCTGTATCAAGCCTACGAAGCGTGGAAATAGTTTGTCAGATCCACCAACGTTAACGACCGAGCAGTTGGACGATAGCCCTACAGGGTTTGGCCTAAGCGGGCTAGAAACTACGATAATTGACTATTCGCTTTCGAGGGCAGAACTGGAGCCAGATGATGCTCCCGATGAAACCTCTGGAGATGTTGCTTGGTCAGATCTTGACAAGAAGCAGATATTTGATTCTATAGGACGAGACGAGGATGAAAAATTGCTGAGAGACACCTATAGATTGTGAGTAATTCCTAGGGTATTATCGGAACAGAGCAGCAATGCTAACCTTACAATTACAGCATGCGGGCAGAAGTGTACCACGATGATCTTCTCGGCCCAAGCTGCACCCCGGCAAAAGCTGGTCAATGGAAAACCTACAACCCAAGAACCAATCTGGTCTGGCTTTCATTCCTGCTCCAGATGCTTATGAAAAAGCAAACGCCTCTGCCTATACATCCGGAGAAACGACAACCTCTTGGGCCGCGGACTACGAATAACCAAATGAATACACCGCTCTCGGGAAGTCCAAGCAAATCGTCAAAAGGGAACCATATTGGAAACGGCCTTCATTCCTCTTCCTCCTCGTCGTCGTCGGAGAACCGCAAGCTCACCTCACAACTTGAACAGGATCTATTCGCGCGCCTTCAGACCACGCAGGATATGCTGAGCATTGAAAGTGGGATTGAGGATTTGTATTGTGCTGGAGACCTGGTGGCGTTTGCGATTGGGTCGCAGTGGTTGGAGGAGAGAAATTTCTTGTGCTAGATATAGATAGATGGGCTAGCATGGTGGGTTTCTGGTTTCGTGTGTTTGCTTGCGCGCTTGGTTTTCTGCTTTTTTTTTTTGGAAAGAGAGGGAGCATTGCATTTTACATTTGGTGTTGGGCATTTAGCGTTATGGGGAGTTTGTTTGTGGTCCACAGGTGTTATGATATATGCAGTTTTCGGTATATATATATATATACCCTACTTCCCAGTTACAACGCACATACTTTCTTTTTCGTCGCTTGGTTTTGATATCAGATATCAGAATAACCGTCTAGATCCCGAACGAGAAACTCCTCAGATATGCTGGATGCGGGGTGATGCATCCCATAACCGACTATCTCTCCATGAGGGGTAAACCAAGGAAACCTCCCGGCTCCATCGCGATCCCCGAATATGGCGGAGAAGTGCCGTAACGCCGGCACCTATCCATGTCCACTATTTCACTAAAAAGTGTGACTATGTTTTGGAAGGGATTAGGCGTGAAAGTGGCCCTTGGATATATACCGGTCTGATCGTTATCAACCATCCTGGTTTTGGTATAGAGCAGTCGGTAACTATCCATTCGTCCTCACACGTCGTTCTATATCCCCTGGTCCATCAATCTATACATGCACTTTTAACCTATATCTACCTTGCAGAGGAACGGAAAATACAAGACCGAGAGACCAGCAACAGCCATGGCGACGTTCGAATGCAAAAACCTAGGGTTTATCGGGATAGGGGCCATGGGCAGGCCGATGGTGGGACATTTGGCTAGAAAACTGCCCGCCGGGACACGAATCTACATCTTCGACGTGGTGGAACGGGTGCTGGATGAGGTGTGTGCTGAGCATCCCGAGAAGGTATTCAGGGGCGAGAATGCAAGGGATGTTGCAGAGAAGTCGGTATGGAATACACGAGCTATTCATCTACCTCCCCCATCCCCAGTTTCCGCCCATCCATCCAAATCTAACAACCCCAATCCCAGGAAATAATAATAACCATGCTCCCCGAAGGCTCCCACGTCCACTCCGTCTACCTCTCCCCAGAAACAGGAATCACCAGCACACCCCTCCCCAACAAGCTCCTCCTCGACTGCTCAACCATCGACACCGCCACAAACCTGCACATAAAATCCCACCTCTCCACCACCACGCCCAGCACCCTCTTCTACGACGCGCCCGTCTCCGGCGGCGTCATCGGCGCCACGGCCGGCACCCTCGCCTTCTTCCTCGGCTGCTCCCCCACCGACCCCAACCTCCCCCTCCTCACCCACCTCGCCCACCTAATGGGCGGCAGCCCCACCCGCTGCATCCCC
The DNA here is from genome assembly GCA_032988465.1 of Onygenales sp. PD_10. NCBI lineage: Eukaryota > Fungi > Ascomycota > Eurotiomycetes > Onygenales > Onygenales sp. PD_10. The sequence continues at coordinate 195,889 of JANTQH010000052.1, read as the reverse complement.
TGCGGCGGGCCCTCCCTCGGCCTCGCCGCCAAGCTCTCCAACAACTACCTCTCCGGCACCATCGCCCTGGCCACCGCCGAGGCCATGAACATGGGCATGCGCGCCGGCCTGGACCCGCGCGTGCTCGCCGCCGTCTACGCCGCCGGCACCGCGCAGAATGCCATCTGCGACCGCTTCAATCCCGTGCCGCGGGTCGTGCGTGGGTCGCCGGCGAATCAGGGGTATCGGGATGGGTTCCGCGTGGAGTTGATGAGGAAGGATTTTGGGCTGGCGGTGCAGATGGCGGAGAGGGTGGGGGCCAGGTTGGTGCTTGGGGACGCGGGGTTGGGGGCGTATGAGGGGGCGAGTGGGGATGGGAGGTGTAGGGGGTTGGATTCTAGGGTTGTTTTTAGGTATTTGGGAGGGAGGGAGGGGTGGGATTTGGATGGGGATGGGGATGGGGATGGGTTGGGGGAGGGGAGGTGAATTTTTTCTTCTTCTTTTCTTCTTTCTGTGTCTATTTAGGCTTTCTTGGTGATTTTATTCTTGGTTTTGTGGTTTGTATAGTTCATTGGAAACCCTTCCTTGCATTGTTTTTATTTACATATAACCTTCTTTTTTTACTTTAGGTTAACTACCCCTATTCCCCCAAACCTTGTTCCATTTCCCATGGAACCAAAGCAACCAACCCTTTGATATTTAAACTGGCCCAATCTTTATGGAAAACCATTACACCAACTAACTAACTAACAGGCTCTTATCAAAACATCCCATATCCAACCAATACATAACCACATCTGATCTCCTCTCAACCCCTCCCTCCCTCCCTCCCATTCTCAACCACAACGCAACGCAATGACGCCATCACTCCATAGTTAACTCCCGAGCAAATCATGGGGGGTTTCTACAGAGTCACAACTTAGGTAACTAAACTAGCTACATCAGAAAAAAAAAGAAATATGTCTAAAGCGGGGTCCGGGGTAATGCCGAATTGCAATGACGTTGATTGTGTTGAATGTGTTTTTGCCGATGGCCAATTGCCGGGATGCTCGGGGCGGGGCCGTGGATGGATTGGATTGGATATATGGATGGACACTGGCCCTGGATGGATGTAGATGTGTGGTTACCCGTGTCAATAGGAGGTGGGTTCGGCTGTTTGGATGTATGCGTGGGCGGGGCATGGGAGTTGGAGGACGAGATAGAAGTTGCCCCCCGCCCCCGCAGCTTCATAACTACATACATAGTTACATACGTCGTCCTTGTTTCCCCCGGGGGAGAGATGATCTGGTTTGTTTTATATTTTGCATGTTGATCTAAATAGGTTTTACTACCTATTAATCTACAGATAGAATCGAGAACTATACCTACCTACCTGCATACATACCATATCGCACCACACCCTCCACAACCCCCCTCACAAAAACCATTATAAACAATAAACCAAATCTATTCTGCGCTGCTCCCCCCTCTCCCTTCCCAACCCTTCAAAATGTCCACAGACCCCACCCTCACCCCCCTCCACACCCACCTCTTCAACGAAGGCCTCAAAGTCCGCCGCGCCGTCGTCGGCGACGACTACGTCAACAAGTCGCTCGCCAACGGCTCGACCGAATTCTCGCGCGCAGGCCAGGAACTCGTCACCGAATTCTGCTGGGGATATGCCTGGACGCGTCCCGGGCTGGATCGCAAGCAACGCAGCCTGTTAAATATCGGCATGCTGATGGCGCTGAACCGCGCGCCGGAGCTGGCGGTGCATATACGCGGGGCGGTTAATAATGGGCTGAGTGAGGTGGAGATTCGTGAGGCGATTATTCATGCAACGACGTATTGTGGGGTGCCGGCGGGGGTGGATGCGATGAAGACGGCGGAGAGGGTGTTGGATGAGATGGCGGAGAAGGGGGAGCATAAGAGGGAGCTTGGGGGGAAGGCTGTGTAAGGAAGGGGTGGGTTGTGGCTGTTGGAGGGTTTGGGGCTGATGGTCCCTGTTGCTGTGTGGGGTTATGTTAGTTGATCTGAATTGCTGGAGCGGACTATGAATTCAAACAATTGCGCAGTATATAAATGTCGGATTCCAATTCAGTCCAATTCTCTATTGATGGTGAGGTAGCAAGTAGCTGCACAGTGATTGGCATCTCCACGAATGAAGGAGAGCCAAGGCTCAATCTTGCTGCCACGAGCATTAACTAAGGTCACACTGGACGATAGACGGGATACCTTTACCCACGAGGCGGATTGTCTTGGTAATCCTAGTGGATTCCAACTATCTTCTCGCCTTCCGCTATATAGGCATATGTCTGGCTATATCAATGGATGCAATGAATATCCCCCTTTCCTGCATGAGTGAAAGGTGTTGGGCAAGCTAAATCGTGTCGACCGACATAGCCCGTAGAATTTCCCGAATCATCGCCAATCCATGTCTCGGGTAGTCACCGATGGATGCCATCTACCGAGGGGACCGGCTGAGAACATTGTGTGGGGTATAGACCTAGACGTGAATGATATCATAGTATACTCGTCACTTCACTATTTGTATGGAAGTGTATGCTTTCGACATAACTCTGAGGAGCATTATAACTGCTGCAGTCAACAGAATAAACAGGTCTCCGGTCACATTTTTATGTGGAATAACTTGGCCGCTGCATGTCAACCGCCATGAGCTATCCAACCGTCACTGTCCACGCGCTGGACGCAGGGCATTTTACCCTCCCTGAGAAATTCTTTGTACATCCTTCAGAGGAAACAGCTTGGAGAACAGTTCCGTCGCTCGCGTTCCTCATCCAGCACCATGACCGCAGCACGGGGAAGGTAACAAGGATTGTTTTCGATCTTGGTCTGCGCCGACAAACAGCTCGGTATCCTGAAGCAATCCAAAAGCACCTCGCAACACGTCACCCCATGAGTACTGATCCGGATGTGACGAAGAGCCTTGCTGCTGGTGGCTTGACGCCAGATGATATTGATTTTGTCATATACTCGCACGTTCGTAGTCCTATTCAGAGCAAGTTCTGATATATCTTGTCCGAAAAACTGACACCGTTTATTCTTTCAGGTACATTGGGACCATGTCGGTGAACCATGGGACTTCCCCCGCAGCACGTTTGTCGTCGGACATGGAGCCTTAGATCTCCTGCACGGCAAAAACCCGGCCCCCGAGCTTGCCCACTCGGTCTTCGAAGCAGATCTACTCTCCCCAGATCGAACCATTCAGCTCATGGACCCATCCCAACTCAATCCGGGCCAGCCAAACAAGCAGAACGGGGCAGACTTTACCCAACCCTGGGCGGCCCACGTCGAAGGGACAGTCACCTGCCCCGCCATCGACTTGTTTCATGACGGAAGCCTCTACATAATCAACGCCCCCGGTCATCTTCCAGGCCACATAAACCTTCTTGCAAGAACTGAGACAACTGCCGGAAGCGTGTATTTGGCGGGGGATGCATGCCATGACCGACGGATCCTCCGTAAAGAGCGCGAGATTAGCGAATGGACAGACGCTCACGGCCACATTTGTTGCATCCATACAGATCGCAAGATAGCGGAGGAGACGCTTGAGCAGATTAGGCAGCTTGAGGCGCAGGGTGTGGAGGTTATTTTGGCTCATGATGTCGAGTGGGAGGAGAACAATAGAGACAGGTTCTGGGGTAGTAGATAGAGGATGCAACTTGTCATGCCTTTGGCTTTATGAGGGCTGCGATTGGCACGTAAGCAGATATTCTGGACTGTATTATTGGCTTTTGTCCCATGCGGGTGGGTGGTGCAGCATCCCATGACAAGTAGGGCCGACTGCATCATGCTGCAGCCGTGCATTGGAGTTAGGTTGCCAGCCATCCAAAGTATCCATGGTTGTGTCTCCTCGTGCCGTGTCTTCTGCTTGTGAGAGGGAGAAAGATATTTGGCCGAGGAGGAGAGTTGTTCAAAAAAGGCTGGCCCTTATCGCCCTTCCTTATCTTATCGGAGATTGATAAGATTGGCGGCTGGTCACGTGGCAAAACACCCTATGATGCATTTCCCAATCGGGAACAGTCACCCGCAACATCTCTCGATCTTCAGCTTTTGATATAGACGATATACACAGCTTCTCGCTTCTACACCGGACGATGCTTTGATAAACACGGCTCCAGCAAACCTCTTGACTGCTGCAACCTACTCCTGCCACCATGGCACTGGCCTCGGGGTTGGAGGACCGTCTCAGGCGTCTAGTACGGCGGGTGTCGTATGAGCAACTGCTGAACGAACCAGAGGTTGGGGAGGTGGATGAAGGGCTAGCTTATGAGACCCAAGAGCCAGAGTCGCCGTTCTCCTGGCTTGAGTATTCGATATTCTTGTGGCTGGGCGTGTCGATGTTATGGGCCTGGTATTCCCTCCCTTCCTATGCGGGCATCGATGCAAGACATATCATATCTACGTGGAGAACTACTAGCTAACAACCCATCTGTCTCCTCTTAGGAACATGTTTCTGGCAGCAGCTCCATACTTCCAAATACGCTTCGCATCCAACGCCTGGGCGTTAACCAATTTCCAGTCCTGTATCCTCACCATCTCCTGCTTCACTAGTCTAGCCTCTCTCCTCATCCTCGCGAAGCTACAGAAAAGCGCCTCATATCCGCGAAGGATCAATTCGTCCCTCGTTCTCAATATAGTCATCTTCTCTCTCCTAGCTCTTTCGGCAATTACCTTCCGCAATGTCTCCGTCCCTATCTACTTTGCCTTCCTAATGGCCATGGTTTTCGGTGCAAGTCTCGCTACGGGATTTAATCAGAATGGAGTTTTCGCATATGTCGCCGGCTTTGGACGGAGTGAATATACACAAGCTGTCATGGCCGGCCAGGGTGTCGCAGGTGTCCTGCCGTGCATCGTGCAGATAGCCTCCGTCCTCGCCGTGCCAGAGAAAAGCGAAAACGTAACCGACGAAGCAGTACAGAACACCTCAGCCAAGTCCGCCTTCGCCTTCTTCGTAACCGCCATAGCAGTCTCCGCAACAGCCCTCTTTGCCTTCCTCTTCCTCATGCGCCAGAAGCGGATCCTCCTTAGAGACCCCCTCTCCATCGAACCAGAGGAATCCGAAGCCACCCCTACCCGAAAACCCGTCCCACTCTGGACACTATTCAAAAAGCTCCGCTGGATGGCACTAGCCGTGTACCTGTGCTTCGCCATCACCATGGCATACCCGGTATTTACCGCCCAGATCCAAAGCGTGCATCCCAAGGACTCCCTCCCGCGCCTCCTACAATCCTCAATCTTCATCCCGCTCGCCCTGCTCTTCTGGAACACCGGCGATCTCGTCGGCCGCCTGATTCTCCTCATGCCCCAAATCAGCATGACGCATCGCCCCTTTATGCTCTTCCTCTTCTCTATCGCCCGCATCGTCTTCATCCCGCTATATATGCTGTGTAATATACACGGCCGTGGGGCGTGGATTAACAGCGATACCTTTTATCTTGTCATCGTGCAGTTCCTATTCGGTGCGACGAATGGGTATATTGGGGGTTCATGCATGATGGGGGCGGCAGAGTGGGTGGATGTTGACGAGAGAGAAGCGGCGGGTGGATTTATGGGGTTTATGCTTGTGGCTGGATTGTCGACGGGGAGCCTGTTGAGTTTTTTCGTTGCAGGATAGGATGAGCAGGTTGATTTATTGGATACGATCTTTTTCCCTTTTGTTATTTTTCTCTTGCTCGGGTTAGAGCCTGTGTTTTATTATACCTTCATGAATGATTATGATCTGATTTTTTTTTTCGGGCTTGTATCTCTTTCTTCTATTTTGATCTCCTGTTAAGACCAACCGGTGTATTATCTCGGTATGTATAGCTCAATTTTCTTATACCCACTTTGAGACGCTATTTCTTTTCTTTCTCTTTCTCTTTTCTTTATTTTTTTTTTTGCCCTTGACGTTACCAATTACCATATTATATACACCGAACAGACTACATATATCCCACAAGTCCCCAGAAAGCAACACCACCACACCATTGATTACCTAGTAATCATCACCAACCTCAAATGCCATCTAAATAACCACAGGAGAGAGAAAAGGAAAAAAAAGAGAGAGTAATTCTATCATAGTTATCCTGGCATTTGAAGTAGTACAACACACTCCATGTACATGTACATAGATAGATACATGTAAACCGTCCAGTATCAATCTGGCACCAAGCAAAAAATAGCAAAAAAATGAATAGTTAGTTGATTGGGGATAATGCAAGAGTGGAGAGTTGTGTGATGCTGGGAGCGGAGAGGGGAGGTGGGGGGGTAGAAGGAAGGGGGAATATCATGCACAGGTGGATATAGGTAGGTAGCATTGATGTGCGAACAAATGGGGCAACAGATATATATATATATATATGGGATTCATGCAGATTTGTGGCTGGCTCATGGTATGTATGTATGTGTGGTATAAGGTATGTTAATGTTATTCTCGCAGGCACCGGAGATATGCAAAAAAAAGGGAAAGAAAAGAAAGGATATACCATGCAGATATGTAAAGGTTTGGCAAAAATAAAAATGGACAGAGCAAGATGGATGGAGAAAAGGCCGCCCGCGAATGGTATTTGGGACATATGCAGGGAGGAAGAGGGGCAAATTTGGGATGTGGTATGGTATAGTATGGTATGGGGGGAGATGATGATATATGTGCGGTTCGCGAGTAAGAGAGGAGGTATTAACCAATGAAAGACGGGGTAGGGGTGATACTAGCGGGAGGGAGGGGTGTGTGCATCTGGAGAAAGTAAATGCGGCTGCAAACATGACAGTGAGGAGCCAGACGGAGGTAGGGAAGTTCAAGGTGTTGAATCAATCAAATCAACGACCCCCTTTCCACGACTCACAACCCTATTTCGGTGGTTGTTCCGCCTTCGCCTCCACCTTCGCAGAAGCATCACCTTCCTTCCTCCCCTCCTCGCCCTCCTCACCATGTTCATCCCTTTGCTTCCCTTCTTCTTCAGCCTCGTCATACTCCCCATAATCCTCCTCTCCCTCCTGCAGCAACTGTTGAAGCTGCTCCTTCTCCGATGGCGGACCCCTAGCCATAGAGTTATCGTACGGCAACGCCACACCCTCTCCCCCGCTCATCTGCCACTCCATCAACTTCGTAAACGCGCCGTCGGGCCGAGAGCTGAGCTCCTGATAAGACCCGTACTCGGCAACGTGGCCGTCTGGGCTGAGCACGATGATGGTGTCGGAGCGTTTGATGGTTGAGAGGCGATGGGCGATGCTGATGGTGGTGTTGTTGCCGCGGAGGAGGGCGGCGAGGGCGCTGTTGACTAGTGTCTCCGATTCAGCGTCGAGGGCGGAGGTGGCTTCGTCGAGGATGAGGATGTCCGGGTTCTTGACGAGGGCGCGGGCTATGGCAATGCGTTGTTTCTGGCCGCCGGAGAGCTGGGCGCCTCGTGCGCCGACGTGAGTGTCAAGGCCATCAGGCTAGAGGAGTATGTTAGTCTGTTTCCATATATATCATATTAAGAGAGCAAAGGGTGCTTACGAAATCACTGATGAATTGACAATTGGCCTTTCGCGCCGCTGCGATGATGTCTGCCCTGGTTGCATCCGGCTTGCCATAGCTTATGTTATCAGCAATGGTTCCGGAGAAAAGCACGGGCTCCTGCGAGACGACTCCGATTTTCCTTCGCAGAGACTTGACATTCATTGTAGCAATATCCTTGCCATCGATCAAGATTTGGCCTTTGGTGGGATTATAGAAGCGGAGTAGCAGGGATGCGATGGTTGATTTACCACCTCCCGACGGACCAACGATGGCGACATTGCTACCCTGGGGGATTTCAAAGTCTAATTCCTTGAATACAGTCACCGCGGGTCTGGTTGGGTAGCTGAATTCGAGATTCTTGAAGCGGATCGGTCCCCGGGCCGAAATGACTTTGGTTCCAACGGTTGGAGAGATCTTGGGATCGCGGTCTTGCAGCTCAAACAGTCGACTGGCAGCTCCGACTCCCTTCATTAGCTCAGAGTAGAAACTTGATAGGCCGAACATGCTCGAGCCTGCATAGGCCGTATACATAAGGAATGACGTTAAATCTCCAATGGAGATGGCACCGGACTGCACCATGCCACCCCCAACATAGAGCAGACTCAAAATCGTCATGTTGCCCATAAGGCCGGTCTGTAAAGCGTTAGAATGGTGGGAAACAATGAACGGGTTCTAATTACTTACGGTACTAAAGAACGTAGCGCTGATAAACGATTCTCGCTTTCCCAGCTCAAAAATCCTTCTTACTTGCTTGTTGTACCGGTGAACTTCCAGGATTTCTCCCGCAAACGACTGACTTGTCTTGACATTTCCCAACCGTTCCTCGGCGATTTTAGTCAAGCTTCCCAGGTTCTTTTGGATTTTGCGACTGAGATTTCTAATCGATCTTCCATAAAAGAACGCCCCAAGCGCAACTGGAGGTAGTAGCAATGCGAGAATACTCGAAAGCTTGAGACTCACGTATGCCATGAGGCCAAAGCCGGCAGCGCCACTAACGGCGGCGCGCAAGCCATCAGAAAGATTCTGCGTAATACTCTTGCCAACAATAATGGTATCCGAGCTCAATCGGGAAATCAAGTCTCCAACTCGGTTAGCATCGAAAAACTCAGCATCCTGGATAAAAGTCCGGCGGAAGAGCTTAGATCGCAGTCTCGCAACAATACGTTCACCGACAATCCGTAGGATGATAATGCGGCCATAATTAGCCGCGGCACCAAGGGCAAGAACGCCGGCCAACACGCCGTAGAAGACGGGAAGAGTCAGGCCGAAAAGCTCATTGGCGCCCTCGGGATTCTTGTTTGTGGCGATATCGAGGATCTTGCCAATCGAAAATGGAATTGACATGGTGATAGAGGACGAGATGAGCAGGAACAAAAACGCCATGGACAGGATCTTGGCTTCCGGCCGGGCGATTTTCAGCAGACGCCATATCTCGCCGAATCCAGCCTTCTTCCCGCCTGCCTGGCCATCCTTTGCAAGTCGCGCGCTGAGATTTATTTGCGCGGCCTGTGATGCTTTCTCTGTCCGCTCAAACCCTCTGTGTATTGCTTCCTGGGCCCTCTCCTCCTCTTCGAGGGCCTCTAATTTATCCTTCTGCGACGTCTTCGGGGGTGTGGGTTTGGGTTCTTCATGCGGCGCCTTCGCACCGGAGACGAACCGGACCTGCTGGAGACAGGAGCGCCTTACGATGGGAGAAAAGGAGACATGGCCAGTGGATGTGAACGGCGGTCGAAGATTCGGTTGTCGGCTAATATTGGGGTGTAGCGGTGACTCGAGGACGGTCGAATGGTGGCGCCTCAAGCCAATCGCCGTGCTCAACGATATCCCCTGGGCATTGGCAGCGACATCATTGCAATGGAGCAGCCCAGTCTGCGCAATGCGACGGGACGATGCTCGTGGAATGAACGCCGCAAGCAGCGCTGAGCTGCGCATTGCGAGAAACCGTTCAATGGCTCTCCTGGACCGGACCGGCTGCTCGGAAGACTATCGGGAGATCGAAGCGACAGGCAGGCCCATGTTAGACAATCGAATGGCGAGCAGGAGTGACAGCAGCTGAGAACGGCGTGGTGGATGGCGGTGGTGGTGGTGGTTGAATAACCAGAAGCCGGCAGTTGGGGATCGGAAGAAGTTCGACTCGGCGCAGATCGATGGGCTTGGAATCACGGGGAATTAAATTGTTCCTCGCCGAGATATAAAAGACCCGCCACCTCGGACATCAACAAACAAACAACATCCACAACTCGGCTGCGGAACACTGCAGAACACACATTGGGCGTCAGGCTGGCTGTATTGTATACTGCTCTATACACTTCTCCCTGCTTTGTCTGGAATCCCCGTTAACCGCCAGTTCCCCGCATCCAGACTGCTCTCCCTACTACCCCTCTATCTCCCCCCCCAGTCTCCGCCAATTCTCCCAACATGGTCCTCGACTACAGCAAATGGGACGCCCTCGAGCTCTCCGACGACTCCGACATCGAAGTGCACCCCAACGTCGACAAGCGGTCCTTTATCCGCGCCAAGCAAAGTCAAATCCACCAGCAGCGCCAGCAGCGGCGCCATGAGATCGAGACGCTGAAATACGAGCGCATCATCAACGACGGCCTCCTCAAACGCATCGACAGTCTCCTCGTCTCGCTGAAGAAGCATGAGAGCAGCTCGCGGGACCCGGAGGAGCTGGTGTTCCAGGCCCTGATTGAGTCTGCCGGTGATCCCCATGAGGACAACCCCCCCGCCCCGCCTGAGGGGATCTATAAGCATGAGCAAGGACACCCCAAGTATTCGCAGATGATGGGCACGTTGGTCGATCAGGTGAAGAAGGAGCTGGATGACTCGAAGCCAGAAAACACGTTCCAGGGCTATGTCAAGGGCGTGCAGGGACATAAGGATAAAGTCATGGACCTGCAGCAGCAGCTCCTAGTCAAGCTTGCCCAGCTGGAAAAGGAAGAAGCGAGCAAAATTACCAGCGAGAGCATACATACCGGCTTTGACAGCTCGTTCGTTTCCAAATCCAAGGAGAGCGAGAAGAAATCGAAACCCAAAGCCGACACCGCCGTCGAGCTACTCAATCCTAGTTCCCTAGGCGGTAGCAAAAATGACATCGAAGCCGTCTCCTCTGGTGCTGAGGCGGACATTGAAGAGAATGGAGATGAGGCAGATGATGAGGATGAAGAGAGCATCAAGGCCACCCCGCTCGCAAAGCAGTTTGCAAGTATCAGAATCGGCGACTATAGAAGCTGCATGCAGTTTATCAGCGAGCATCCTGACGTCGTTACGGAGCGGAAGACCGATGAATTACTCATGGAGGCGTTTGATGCGCAGCTGTCCGGGAAGGAAGACTACGCACGCCAATGTGTGCATCAGGGTTTACTATTGCAGTATTGTCGCTCGCTGGGCCGTGATGGGGTTGCGCTGTTTTTCAAGCGGTATGTTTTTCGTTTATTGAATCCCCCTAGTTCCTTTTCTGCTGCCTTTATTTACCCGATGCTTTTTATTCCTTTTTTAAAATAAGAAAGAGAGAAAATCCAGCTAACGTCCCCAACAGCATAACAACAAAAGACCACCAAGCCTCCATCCTCTTCACCAACGACGTAAACGACACCTACGGCAAGATCAAATCCCGCGCCGCAGACCTCGCCAAACAGTCATCCTCAGGCCCCACAGAGGTCGAAACAATCCAACTCCACGCCGTCGACCCGAACACAAAACTCAACATCCGCATCCCCCCCGCCGATGCCACGGACGACGAGTCCCGCGCTGCGCTGGAAGCCTTCACTACGTTCCCGCCGGCGCTGCAGAGGGCGTTGAAGAAGGAGAGTCTGGATGAGGTTAATAAGGTGTTGGGGAAGATGAGCGTGGAGGAGGCGGAGGAGGTGGTGGAGAAGTTGGGGGGCAGTGGGATTTTGACGATGGAGGAGGGGATTGTGGATGCGACGACGGAGGAGGGGAAGAAGTGGTTGAGTGAGATTGAGAAGGAGGGGAAGGAGGGGGAGAAGGAGGTGGTTGGGGATCCAGAGTGAAGAGTGCAGGGTTGGGGGGGGGGGGGGATAATTTGATCTGATCTGACAAACTGCTGGAGTTTGCTTTAACTTGCTTGGTTATATTCTACTGCGGGCAAATGCCAGAAATGGGAACAGACAATTAGTTTGGCAGATGGACAGGTGATTTAAGTTCATGAACAATAACCAGCTAGCTAGCTAGCTAGTTAGCAAACTTGTAAAATGAGTGTGAAGGAGGGGGTGTGGTACAAGAGGGACGGGACGAAGGAAAAGGAGAGGAGGAAGGAAAAGTGGTAATATAACTCTACTTATCATTATTAACACTTATATAGGTCTTGACACCCCCTAACTTTATTATTTCTTTATATATATATATAAGTTTGTGAAATTAGTAATTATTGTTTTCTAATTCTTTACTCTATCCATTCCTTATATATTTGACCTCCCTAGATCTCTAGGACAAGCTGGACTGAAATAGTTCCTTTCAATCGGGCCGGGAACAGAGGACGAAGAATTGGGGGAGAATATTGCACGTACTAACTCACGGAGCATGGGTTCTGCAATGGAGATAGAGGGATGGATGCGGTGGAAGGGGTAGTGAGTATAGGTCAAGAACGGAATAGGGAGTATGTATGCAATGGGAGGGCAGCTATCTATATTCCTATGTACAGGATGAAAGGAAGAAAGAGCAATAACATGATATAATATATGAACAGAGATGCCAGTACCATTGAGAAGGGGGTTGATTCGATGAAGCGTTGGAAAGATTGGCGGAATAAAGGACGATGGATGGATAGAAACGCAGAGAGGGATATGGAAACAAAAGAAACAAAAAACGCCACGCTGTATTGCTTGCCAAAGATACGAGGGGGAAAAGACGGAAAAAAAATGTGCTCATTTTGATACTGTACAAGGAAAAATGACAAAGGTGAATAAATAACTAATAATAATTTTGTTCGCTGCCCATTATCATTATTTACCGGGCTGAAAATAAAGTATGTCGATTTTTGAGCTCAGTAGCCAGTACCGGCCACCAATTCAAGATGCAACCACTGCCTCACACCAGGGCACGCACGGGTGGAGGAAACTGTTTCCCTAGAACCCGACGCGAAATCGAATTGGGAAGGCCAATCCGTTCCAAAGAGCGTCCAGGTTTGCGGAAGCCCGACAAATCAGCAGCTTCTGGCCAGCATGAACTGCTCAATATCGGGGTCAAGCAGCCCTTTTGGATCCTAATGCTTCCACAAGGACGAACATGACATCTCACGAGATATTAGATGCTAGATACGGCTGTAGGCTCAGCTCCGGCGGTTCGATATTCAAAGTATAGTCTCAGTTGTTGATCATGTCGGTGATGAATTTACCAATCTTCTCGCAGAGTTTCGGTTTATCGTCCCAGGGACGGAAGTTACCCTCGAGCTCACAAGCGGTAGTCTTCAATTCCGTCCAAAGTCGTCTTTCGATATCAAAGCCCACTTTGTCGATCATCTCGTCGGCCGAGCCCCACATCCGATGTGGTTTGCCCTCTGGTGTCCAAGCTAGCCCGTTCTCCCCAAAGACTGTGATTGGATCTAGTTTAGGAAGATTTGCATGGCAAGTTATGAAGGAATGGGATGGAGCATTAGGTTTGCCGCCCCATCCAAAAACCTGTCCCTTTTCCAGCTTTGAATCCCACACTGGATCCGTTTGTAGAATCACACCACCTTCCCATGACCCATCCGGCTTGCGGTAGCCGAAAACCGCTGGTCCAGTGGATACAGCATAGAAGGGAAGGTCTAAGATCATTGCTGGTGCGATGAATGTCTCTTTATCCCCTTCACCTGGATGCCCCTGAGAGAGCAGCAGATAGTAATGCGACGGACCGTAGAAATTGTAATACGTAGACAGTAAGAGCATCTGCGCATGGGATTTTTTCGATACGAGAACTTGACCCGATTCGGTGGATGCGTGTCGGAAGCCAGCTGGAACCGATTGGGACGAGACGTCGAAAAAGGAGGGGTGGTAGGTTACCTGCCAGAAATCGGGCCATGTGACAAGACCAGTTGAAACGAACGGTTCTGAGGTAAAGAGTTTGGTTGGCTCGTGCATGGGGAAGGCATCTGCATCAAGGAATAGGACCTGTTCGAAGGATGAGAAGAGGAGGGAGAAGATCTTGAACTGGTATTTCTTCAAGCCTTCGTCGAGCGGCGAGTAGTCCAGAATGTCCGCCAGGATCACGCATTTGGCGTTGAGGGAGGGGAGCAGGGCCTCGCAAACGTATTCGTCATATTCACTCGCGTCTGCCACGAAGATCTCGACGGGAAGATCAGAGCCGGTTTTGCGCAACATGTGCAGAGAGGTGACCAAGACGGGGAGATAATCGCCGCCGGCCGTGGACACGATTCCCCTGGTGCCAGGCTTGTAGCGGAGCTTGGGAGCATTGGAGCTGGAGAGCAGGCTTGTAAATCGCGTGTGCGCCTTCTTCAGGATGGCCCTGTCCTCCGCCTCCACGACGATATGCTCGGGCAAGGTGACATGGTCGACCTGGTCGGGCTTGAAGCCAATGGCGGCGGGGTGGTCTTCCAGGCGGGTCGGGGTTTTGCAGCGGGGCTCCGCGGCCTTCAGGATCTCGTGGAAGCCAGACCAGAACTTGCCATGGTCTCTGGTAGTCGGGACATCGCCGCTGGACTGCACCGCAGCGCTGGGGGCGGCGGGCGAGGAGACGGCGCGGCGGAGGGTGAAGTAGAGGAACAAAGCAATCAGCACCAGCGGGAAGCTGCGACGATACCGCGGACCGTGGGCCATGCTGACGGGGGTCTTCAGCTCCGGCCAGCGAGGGACGAAGCAGCGGAAGACAGAGCACACAAACGAGGGAATGGGAGGTGGCGGAGAGTGAGGCCACTCAGCAGAACAGAGAAGATGGAGTCGGGGATGTTGGAGCGGAGGAGGAGGCTCTGCGCCATGTGATCGGGACGGATTATTCAGCCCCCGGCTATCCAACAATCCTCATTTGTGTTTGCAATTGACTTCTATTAAGTTAACTGACTATTATTAACGACGCTGCGACGGCGGGACGCGAGAGGATGAATCCATCGAGACCATGCTGGTGAACGGCTGCCGTTGTCTCGCGGGCACTGCCGGCCACCACGGCTCTGGCTCGTATTACGCCCATCCCCACAGTGTCCAAACGATATTAACTACACACACATACACACACACCACAATGCGCCGCTGTACGGAGTAATTCCAGATAGACATCGTCGCAGCATCTCTCTGCACTTCAGAGTCAGTGTTCAGTCAACACAAAAGTCATTACTTCCGCTGCTACTGCGACTTCAAGTATTGCCGTCCCATTGGCGCTATCCAACACCGTTCGACCATGGACTAGTTACCCATATCCCCTTGGCTATCCTGGCCCACACATCTCAAACCTCTCGCCCTCAGAATTCTATTCCTGGTACATGTCTCTCATTATTCATAGTGACCATCACGGATTGGTGAAAACAGTCTCTGACATCTTGGAACTTCAACCTTGAGGCAGCCCTGATCCTGGCTTGCCCTCCGCCAACATTCCTGGGACAGGCCGGCCAATAACCATGGACCCTGAAAGTCTTCGCCAGGGCTTCCAAGGTTGCCCCTGACTAAAACCTGGAGCGTGTCTTCAAGTTCTGAGCAATTTGCCCATCCACGCCAGTCTGATAGTCAGGCTTGATTCTCCACAGCCAGCCAACCCAGCGACTCAGCTTGCCGGAACTCTCGCCTGCAAGGGCGCCTGTCCTGAGACCAAGGCCGACCATGTGGGGTTTCTGATGCGATATAGCGGGCTCATTGCTCCCGCTTACTGCGTTCCGGCCAGTCTTGGCTGAGTCTTGATGCATGGTGGGCTCGCCTTGCTGGCTTGGCTCGCTTTTCTGCACCAATACGATGGAAAACGAAGCCAAGGACCGCAGCGAGAACAGAGGCTGCCAGCAACAGCCGAAGGATGCCAAACTACTTTTGGTCGCGTTGCTCGTGGGGCGGTTGGAAATTTAGTAGCGAACTCCGCGTCGTCTTTCTGTTCTCGCCTTGTCTCTTGCTCTTCTCTCCTTAGCTTTTCTTTGCATGGAGCGGCTTTCGGTTTTCACCACGCAGGCTTTTCCTTTCCTGTGGTTTCTCTCTCTTCCGAATCCCGGCCTTGTCGTCTGTCCCTCGTTTCTGATCGTGAACCGGAAAGATGACAGGCGTGCTTTCGCCCCGTCCCAACCAGCTGCCCGCTGCTGTGTACACCCTCCTTCCTACTATCGTCCAGAATAGGATCAACCCGCGCACGGGCAAATCGAGGCCAGTCGGGAAGACTGCATATTTAGATGGCATCCGTGGTCTAGCCGCCGTGGGGGTGGTGGTGCTCCATATGGTGCTGGGGTTTTTTCCGAACTCGTCGTATGCGTACAATGGAACCGAAGGCCGTGATTCTATTTTCCAAATGCCCTTTGTCCGTCTCCTCTATACAGGGCAACCGACTATCTTTTTCCTTATTTCCGGTTATGTCCTTTCGCTAGGGACGATTAAAAAATGCCGAAGCCAATCCTGGGGTTCGTTACAGCTGGACTTGAGCTCCAAGATCTTCCGCCGGGTTTTCCGTCTCTATATCCCCGGTATAGTTGCGACGTTCATTCCTATGTTTATGATTAGTTTCGGCCTCTTCCCGGGCGTTGCCCAATTCTCCGAAGACATGCCGCATCGGACCTTCGACATGGTTGCACAAGAACCGACCTTCTTCCGTCAATTCTGGCTCTGGTGCAAGACCATCCCGCCGCTCTTCTGGCCCTTTGACTGGGAAAACTTCAGCCAGAACTCGCCGTACGCGTACCAACTGTGGACAATCCCCGTTGAATTCCGATGCTCGATGGTTCTCTTCCTCGTCCACGCAGCCCTCGCAAGATGCAGCGGCAAAATCCGCCTGACCTTCAACGGCATTCTCTCCCTATACTTTTTGACATTCGAGAAGTGGGACGTATTCCTCTTCCTTGCCGGCGCATTCCTCGCCGAACTGGACATCATCAAGGAAGAAGCGGCGGAAGGTCACCTTCCCAAAGTCGAGAACAAAGACTCCAAATTCAAAACCATCACCCAATCCACCCCGCGCCCCTGGATCATGGTCACCGGGATGATCACCGGCCTCTGGCTCCTTAGCGTCCCCGCCGCCGACATCTGGAATGCGTGGACCTTCGCCGTGCTAGAATGGTACGCTCCGCGTACATACACGGGGTTCTTCCGGTTCTGGGACGCGGTCGGCACCGTCCTCCTCCTCTGGTCCATCACCGGCCTCCCATCCGTCCAGCGCTTCTTCACCCGCCCCATCTTCCTCTATCTGGGCAACATCTCCTTCTCGCTCTACCTGACACATACCATCGTGCTGAAATTCATGCTTTACCCGATCATGCCGTTTTTGTATTCGATCTTTGGCTGGCAGTCGGTGTTCCAGTATGGATTGACCTTTGCCATTGGGGGCACGTTGACGGTGTTGGTGTCGTGTTGGGTCGCGGATGTTTTCCACCGGCATGTCGAGGAGCCATCGGCGGTGTTTACGAAGTGGCTTGATACGCAGTGTTCGTCGACTTGAGCGGATTTATTTTCTTTATGGTTTCTTGGAACACTGTATATTGTACATACGTCGCTGTGTCTACGATTTTAATATCCCGTCATCTGGGAGCTCATTGAGTGAGTTGTGCATAGGTATAGGTATATAAGGGTTTGTGGTTATCTGGTTCCTTACTGGATATATGTAATGTTTTTCTTTCTCTTTTACTTTCTTTATTTCTTGTTATCTTATTTATTTGAAAGAATATGCATATATCAATGTTCCTTAGCATGTAGCGTGCGTGTTTCTTTTATTTTCCCCTTGGACTGCACACGCAGATTTCCTTTCCATCTATATACTTTGTAAACCATATTACTATCCATCTCCTCCTTTCTAGATCCAGACGACCCCTTTTCTTCCCATCAAGTTTAGAACGGAACAAGACAGAGTCGATCCCTTCTTTACCCAACTCTCCAACACGAAGACATACTATGTACTAAATATAGAACCACCACCATTGATTTAAGACAAAACAAGCCATGGATAACTAACTATTGGGTGACCATACGCCCGCACCGCAGCGTATTTGGAGTTTTTGTCCCTTGGGTTGACCGTTGACCGTTGGGCCCGATTCCATGCATCCATGCATGCATGATGGTATGATGCAGCCCTGTCAATTTGTCAAAGCGTCAGCCATGTGTACGCCATGTTCCTCGTTTATTGTTGATGTTGTGTGACGCGAGATAAAAAAAAAATAAACGCCACGGAACCGTTGAATTGAAACATGTTGGTCACTTTTGTTTCGAAGTCTCAAATGCAAGCATTAAATAAACGCAAATGGCTGGGCCCAGGAACGAGTAGCACACTGTGAGAGGTATAGCCAGGGCAGAGTTCAAACACAGTGTCAGTTAAATAGTTATGGCCGAGGAGCCCGGGCTGGAAGTATTTGGTTGTTTTATTCCTGTTTGAAGGAATGAATGAATAGAGATCAAGGCATATTTCGGGAAGAAACCGGGTTAGTTATTTATATTTATTATTCTCTGTCCTTGTTTTAAACCACCGATAGCGAAACAAGAAAAGGCCACACTGTCCACTCCAACTCTCTGAGAAACCTGCTCCATAGATGGGGAGAATATATTGAGCACATGCCGATCCTGTGCAGAACCCAGTCATCCATGCATGCATAACTTGATCCTCTGCACGGCGGGTGCAACAATTGTCCATCTGCATACTATCTATCTATTCTATCGGCATCGCCTTGTGAGGAAGCATGATAAATATGATGCTACGGAGGACTCCGCCTTGCTGAAGATATCAAACAATGGATCTGATACTTCGGCCTGTAGATCGCGGGCCAAGCAAGGGGTGGTAAATGGGAGAAAGTTGGTCGAGGTAAATCTTCATGTTCGGATGGGGATAGGGGCGCTGATCTTGGCAACTGGAGGTTAGGCCAACCTCATCTCGTCTCGTCTCTTCATCCTCCTCATCCTCTCTCTCTCTCTCCCTCTCTCTCTCTCTCTCTCTCTCTCTCTCTCTCGCTCGCTCTCCAACTCCCTGTCACTCCTCTCTGATTCCTGCCGGTCATCCATTCCTTATTATATCCCTTCGTCTCTCGCTATCCTCGCATCCTCGCTCTCCGTCTCGGCTGTTCTGTTTTACCTCCGCACCGCTATCCTGACGATTCCCGAGACAAACGACCAGTAATGAACCAATAGTCCGCCCGTTTCTGCATCTCATGATACAATCCGCTCTTTTCCGCCTGTCCGTTCTGTATCCGTATCTGTATCTGTCCCGCTGCATCTGCCGCAGCCATGCCGCCCCCGAGAAAGAGAGACGACAACTGGGTTGACGTGCGTGTTTCTACGTCTCCTACATCTACCTACTCGATGATTACTTCTCATTTCTGACCTCTTTATTCTGTATAGGGTCTCCGTGGGGTTGCCTCCTTCATCGTCGTTACCGGCCATATCTGCACCGCTTTTGTCCCGCATCTGCACGCCCCCGCCGTCCAGGAAAATGGAGGCCATCTGCTCTTCCAACTCCCCTTTTTCAGACTGTGCGTGGGCGGCCGTGGTGCCGTCGCCATCTTCTTCATAATCACCGGCTTCGTCAACTCGCTCAACCCCGTCAAAAATGCCCGCGCCAACAATACCTCCGTCGCCCTGACCAATCTCGCAAGGAGCACCTTCACCCGCTCTGGCCGATTGATCCTGCCAACAAGTATAGCCACGTGTATTGGGTGGTTCGTGTGTAATGTCGGCGCGTTCAGCATGGCCTCCCGTATTGATGCGGGCTGGATCCGTGGAGGAGCCCATGCCCCCGATGGTTCTGTGGGAGCCGCGCTGAAGAACCTGTTCCGTGCCTTGACCCTCTTCTGGCATTCCGGCCCCGGTGAATACGATGGCACCCACTGGACGCTTGTGTATTTCCTGCAGGGCTCGTTCCGTGTATATCTTGCTCTTTTGGCCATGACGCTGCTCACCAACCGGAGCTGGCGTTTTATCACCGCCTTCCTTTACATATGGTGCTGGGTTACTGGAGATTGTGAGTTCTCTCCTCCTCCCCCACAGATCCATCCCTACATTGCCATTAAAACTAACCGTCGTTTTAGACATCGTCGGAATAAACATCTATGCCGGTCTCATGCTCGCCCAGCTCCAAGTAGATCTGGGTTCTCGCGCTACCTCCATACTCCCCAAACCCGTCCCCTCGCTCCTCATCCTCATGGGTCTTTTCATGTGGAGCTACCCCCAAGAACATGCCGAATGGGCCTACTGGTCGCGGTCCATGAAACACGGAATCCAAAAGGTCATCCCCCTCTACACCGACGACAGCCGCTACTGGGTCTCCCTCGGCACCACCACGCTCATGCTCGGCCTCTTCTTCTCCCGCAACGCCCGAAAGATCCTCACCCTGCCGCTCTTCAACTTCATCGGCCGCGTCTCCTTCCCCGTCTACCTCCTGCACAACACCCTCATGCGCACAGTGTTGACCTGGATGGTCTACGGCGCGTCAGCCATGAACTCGCCCAAATCAGACGCACAGGGTAATCCAGTTCTGCTGCGTCGGGCATCGCCGTTTGCGTTTCTTTTCATCCTTCCGATATTCTACTGCATCTTGTACGGGATCGGGTACCTATGGGTCCTCTATGTGGACCCACTGTGTGCAAAGGCGGTGGATTGGATGAAGGATCTGATGTTCAAGGACGAGGAGAAATTACCCACCGAGAAACCGATTGCGATGACCGCTGTGGTGTCGTAAAGCCCAGCTCACGATTTTTTTTGACACTGCGAAATTTTTTTTTCGACATATATACTACTATACTATGGCCTTTTAGTGGCGGATTTTGGATATAGTTCTTCTTCTTCTTTTCTTTTTGGTTATGGGGTTATTTTATATAGGGGCAGGGCTGGGGAAAGAAAGATAGATTCGAGCCCCCCCGTCTTTTACCCCCCTGGTATCCCCCGGAAAGTAAGGGGTGGAGGGATAGAGAGAGGAAGGAGGTGGGGAAGTTAGGCATGATTTAAAGCAGTGCTATCATGCAAGCATTCATTCCCGGAGACGATAAGAGGCGGGGCAAGAAGGTATATATATATATGCGAAGCAAAGCAGTTTTGAACTGCTTCTTTCTATACCAGAGGTTGGGATTGGATGGGGGAAAGGTTGTAGTTCTCACCCCTTGATTTTGCTTGCTACATCATATCATGTCTATGGACTGACTGAACTGACTAACTAACTGGTTATGGACTCTGCTCCTGGTTATATCATGATTTTTTTTTTGTTCTTTTCTTTTTTTTCCCTCGCTGCTATTTCCTTTTTTCTTCTTTTCTTTCTTTTTCTTTCCTTTTATTTTTCTTTTCCCATTCCTTCATATATATCTATCTCCCTTGGTGGTTTTCTTTTCTTTCCCTTTTCCCTTTTTCCTTCTTTCTTCCTTTTCCACTCACTGCACTTCATGACTCTATTCCTAGATGTACAAACATATATATATACCAAACAAGTTGCTTTCATTAATTAATAGCTACAGATAGATAGTTTTGCTTTACTTTGCTTTCAGAACACACTCTGTTCTTATCTTATATAACCCCCCTATTTATCATCTGGATTATCTTAATTTATGACTGACTCCCTTCACACCAAAATCAAGAAAAGCGCGAAGCTAGATAGAATCTACAAGCTGAAGAAAGGAAGGAAGAAAGAGAGAAAGGGAAGGAAATTTAGATGATATGATATGATATGATATGATATAAGCTAACAAAAAGAGGGGGGATAACAACAATGCAATATTAAAAAAGACAAAACACTAACTGAGGAGAAGTATAACAACAGTATAACTAACTAACTAACTGGCCAGATAGGGAAAACAGGGGGATATAGGGTTGGTTTGATGGGATAAGAAGGGGGAGGGGAGGGGAGGGAAAAACAAATTGGTAGGAATAGATAATACAAATGATGGGGGGAGGGAGGGAGGGAGGGAGGGAGGGATTGGATGGTAATGGGAATGGGAATGGGAATGGGAAAAGGATGGGACGGGATTGTACACATGGGATTGTCCGCAAGTTGTATGAGCGTATGTGCCGTGCCGTCGGTTTCCATCCATCCATCCGTCCACTCACTCCATTGAGCTACCCGTGCGGGGTGGGTGCCAGATAGGAGGGTTGTTGTTCTTTGATGGTCGGAGAGGTAACGGGATATATGGATAGGGTAGGGGGTGGTTCGGTTTATTATTTCTTTTTAAAAGTTTATGGGCGAGAAAACCAAATCGAAGTCGTGATCTAGAATTGACTGGGGGAATCATTTCACTCCGCCAATTCCCCCTTAACCCCCTGCTTTATCCACCACATCACCATCCGCCCTCACACCAAAACACCACCACCCTCCCAACTCCAACTCCAAAATCTACACCCCACTCGCCCCAGGCGCCTTCTCATCCTTCTTCAGATCCAACAACAACTCCCGAAACCTCTCCTTGCCCGACCCGCTCGCGCCGCCCTTCAACCCCTTCCCACTAACATCGACCAGCTTCGCAATGCGCTCCCAGCTCGTGCCGCCCGCGGCCGTATCCTCGCGCTTAGCCAGGAACTCCTCGGCGTCCTTGCGCGTGCGTTCCTTGGCGCGGTCGGTGCGCTTGTTGTAGGATTCGTAGTAGTCGTCGATGTCCTGCTGGGCTTTGGAGATTGTGGCGGCTTTGCGCTCGGCGGAGGTGGCGGCGCGTTTGGAGAGTTCGGCGTCGCGTGTGGCGCGCCATTCACTGGGGGTTAGGAGAGGGTAGAGGTTAGTTTGGGTTCTCTTGTTTTTCTGGTCGGTCGTGGGGGAAAGGGGAAAGGGGTTGCTTACCGGACAGCTTCTGGTTCCTCTTCTGGTTCCTTGTATGTCGAGAATGATTGGAGGGCGGAGCTTGTGCCGGTAATGGTTCCGCCTGGTGCGACTTGCTGTGGGACAGAGAAGATTCACTTGTTAGTTACTTTCAACGAGGATGCTGAACGAAGAAGCGCCAGCTTCAATCCGTCCAGGGGGCGGAGAGTAAGGCCCGGAAGTAAGTACCTCGTTTTCTAAGCTTAGAGGGGGAAATGAGGATTGGAAGTCCCCTGTTTGCTCTGTATTGTTGTTCACTTGCTGGTGGTCTCCTCCGGCTAAGAAATCGTCGTCTGCGTCCTCCACTGTTGCGTTCTGGTCGTTTGGCGTGGCAAACTGGTCTGCGTCGTCGCCTAGGGCAGCGCGTTCACGGGCGAGAAAGTCGTCGCCATCGTCAGCGCCGCCGTTGCCGTTGCCGTTGTTGATGTCTACGGGTTCTGTCTGACCTGGTGGTGAGAGTTAGCTATGTAGGGGGTGGTATAGCTAGCAGCGGGTTGCGTACCGTCGGCGAACTCGTCGAGCGAAGGGAAGCGGTCAGCCATGACGGGAGGAGATGTGAGAAGGGGGCAATGCGGGCGGACGGGGGGGCCAATTGCGACGTGAGAGCAGGAGAGGGTGCTTGGTAAACAGGTTGGCGATAGATGGAGATAAACGGGTTCTGGTGGATGACGATGGCTGTTTGCAGCTGAAGAGAGCGTGGCCTGTCGATTCTGCCGTCGTGGTTATGTAAGGCGGTGAGCCTCATCCTGTCTGCGCATCAACTTCAACCTCAACTTCGACTTCAGCTTTGTCCTCAACCTCGCCGACGCCGTGGACAGATCGCTGCGGTCCATTCACTGCGGCTGCTGGCTTGCTCAGTCCCGCTGCTTCACTGTGCCGTATCATCTCTCTGCTGCTCTTCCCCAGCTTCCTCCGTCCGCCCCCCACGCCGTTCACCACGCAAACAAAGCTCCCGTTCTTTGTTTTGACAGCTTGATACAACACCTCCCGACCTCGACCCAGCTCCAAACAGCCGCTGCCATGGCGTACACCGATGACGGCGTGAAGGCCAAGCTGTCTGCGCTCAATGAGACCCAGGAATCCATCGTGACTGTTGCCCAATGGGTCATGTTCCACAGGTGCGCCGCCCTCGTCCTAACACTATCCTCCTCGTGCTGATATCGGATTCTTTATACAGGAGACATGCGGACCGCACTGCCCAGCTATGGCTACAGAAACTGCGCGAGGCCAATGCTCCGAAGCGTCTGAACCTTATATACTTGGCAAATGGTTGGTTACATGTCCAAGCTTGATACAGGACCGAAACAAGAATTGCGCGCTAACCCGACAATTTCCCTTTGCAGAGGTTGCGCAACAATCCAAAGCACGGCGCAAGGAGGATTTTCTCATTGCCTTTTCTCCAGTGGGTTCTGTCTTGCATCCTTTGTTTACGCACTCGGGTTAACCTTCTTTCTAGATCATTGCGGAGGCGACTGCCATAGCATACAAGGGAGCTTCCAATGATATCCAACAAAAGTTAAGACGGGTGGTCGAGGTCTGGCGACAACGCCATATTTTCGAGGATCCGATCCAGGATGCAGTCGAGGCTCGAGTAGATGGTATGTCTTCCTCGTCCTCTTAGCTACATCAGCTAACAATCTCCAGAGCTCGACAAGAACAGGTCGTCCGGTAAAAAGCCCCTACTAGGCGGTTCCCTTTTCGCCAGTTCGCCCGGGTCACTCCCATCAGAATTACAACCACTGGCTCCCCTGCAGGTTGCCGTCTCAAAGGCTACCGTCTCTTCCAGCTCTGCCGTCACCGCCGCAAATACTGAATACGACAAAATGCACGACCCCTCCGCGCAGGTCCCCACCCCCCCGGTCCACGCAGCCCGCCTAAGCCAGCTTCTCAAATCGCTCGCAAGTGCAGAAAGTTCCGTCTCTGAAATCATCAAGTCACGCCAGAACCTGATCCAGGGGCTCGAAAAGCTCCTCGACACCAACCGCGCCGCGCTATCCAAGGAACAGACACAGGCTGAACAGCTATCCACGCGCAGGAGCGAGACGGAGGCTAAAAAGCGCGATGTTGAAGATGCCATCATGCGCGGGCTTTCTGTCGAGAATACGCCCGCCGCACACCCCGGGAATGGGAACGAAAATGGCAACAATAACGGCCAATCAACCCCCAACCGGCTCACGAGCGAAGACCCCGAGCGTCCCGTGATTGAGGCATTGACCCCCCCACCGGTCGAAGCGCTTACACCCGTCGGCTCCCCAGCCCGTGGCCAACAGGCAAGGAATGAACACCCACCAACCTCGTTCCCCCACCACACCCAACCGCATGGGGCAGTCGAGAATCCCCCTGCCCCCATGCCAAGTGTAGATCTAGCATCGACTCTTGCCGCGCTGCATGGTCGACCGCAATCTGGCAGCCCTACGAATGGGAATGGGGATGGGAATAGTGGGTCGAGCGCGAAGAAGCGCAAGGTGTCGCATCCAGTGGCACAGAATGATGAGTATGCGGGGTTTGCGGGGGGCGATGCCATGGAGGATTTGGATGATGATGTAGCGGAGTTGTTGAGGCAGGAAAGTAATAAGTATTGAGTTTGGGGTTGGGGCTAGGATCTACGGTTTTTTCTTTCTTTGTTTGTTTTTTCCTTTGAAGACGACTAAGGAGGTGGCATTTGTTCGGTTTTTTACCCTCATCTCCCTTCTTCTTTTTCCTCTCGTTTCATCAAACCTGCATATATACATACATATTGAACCCTTTTCCCTTCGTGAATCGTTCTGGCTTGCCATACATACATAGGTCAATCATTGCAGTGAATGCAGCTAAGCTAGTTAGTTCGTTTAGTTTACTTGAGGAATCTCCAAGCTTGTCGTCGTGTCTATACCAAACTCGGTAGCTGGAGAAAGAGAGAGAGAAAGAAAGAAAATAAACACACTTGCTTTCCTCCTTCCCCACCTCCAGTAATCTGGTATACCTACCCATCATTCAATCCAGTTTTGCCTAAAAGCCGCATGAGGGATGTTCATATCATATTGTATCATGCCATATCCATACCGCCAAGCAAGTGCATGCATCCATGGATGGGAAAGGTAAGGAGGCAACTAAAACTACCCATCAAACACAAAAAAAAAAAAGCAAATCGCATTCATTATATATATAGATACCCGCTACGCTAACTACCTATTTAGCAAGCAGCTAAACCTATCCTATCATATCCTATCCAATCAATCAAAAACAACAACAAAAAAAAAAAGAGACGGAAAGAAAATGTGAGGGGGTGGGGGTGGGGGGAACTATAGATCTATACCCCCGCCTGGACCGCCAACCAAGGCTTCTATATCCGGTGCAATCCACACATCCCTCGAGAACCTATTCACCACGGGCGTCCGTTCGCGGTTCCAGTGGTATATCATTGTCGGGGCGCCGGTATCTCTGTATGCTGATGCTGGGGGTGCGGATTTGCGGTGGAGTTGGCGTTGGCGTTGGCGTGGTGAGGGGGGTTGTGGTTGTGGTTGTGTTTGGCCGTTCGGGTTTGGAATTGTGTCTGGAGGCGGGGTGGTTGTGTTGCTGCTGCTGCGTTTGGGTTTCACGAGGAGGAGGATGAACATGCCGACTACGAGGAGGATGAGGAGGAGGAGGATTTTGCGTTTTGTGGTGCGTTTTTGGTAGCCGGTTGCCTGTATGCGGGTTAGAGACATATATACGGATATGTTGCTATAGATGGTAGGGAGGGGACAACATACAACAGTAAGTTCCTTATCTGCCGCTTTCACGTCAACCGTCATCCGCTCAACGTTAAAGTCGATCCGGTCAAGCATCGTGCCCTGGTCTATAATCATCGCCTGCAAGTCGCGGAAGATATCGGATAATTCAATGATGCCCTTGGCGATGTCGTTGATTTCTCGCTCGCGCTGCATTATCGCCGCGTCGTTGCTGGTTATTTGTTTTTGGGACGTTTGGAGGAGGGTGGATTGGGAGTAGGATTTGTCTGCGTCGGATTCCATGAGGGAGGGGTCCATGTACGGGTTTTGCACGGGGGTTGTGGATCGGTCCAGTGGTGTAGTTATGCCGTCTAGGCCTCGTAGTTCTATGTTTTGCGCGCATCGTTAGTTGAGGAGCCGCATAAGCTCATGAAGCCCTCTAAGAGACGGCTTACTCTTTAAATACGTGCTCTGCTTCTTCCTAAACCCAGCACTAGCCTCCTGCACCCTGGCGGCGAGCGATATCTGAATATTCTTCGCCATCGTCTCATCGCCCTGGCTGACCCCACCCTGCTGCCTCGCCTCCTTAACCATCGCTTCAACCCTCTTAATGGCGCGCTGGCAATCGTGGAATGCGCGGGTGATTTCCTGCGTCAAGAGCTCAATCATTCCTTCCTCCTCCTTCCTAGCATCCTCGTCCCCAAACCCGGGCAAGACATGTTTCTGATGTAGTTTGTCCAGCCGCGCAGATTTCTGGGCGATCCCCGCGAGGATCTCTGTTACTTCGTCCTGGATGTCGACCCAGCGGGGTGGGAGGAGGTCCATTTCAATGACCGCATCGCCGTCATCTTCGAAGCCGGTGCCGGAAATTAGCCCGCGACGTTCTTCGGATATTGATGAGCTGTCGCCGTGGTCGTTCCAAGCTCCGAGGTATCGGGGCTTTTTTGAGGGGTGGTGGGCGAAGGATTGGCGGTAGGAGATGTATCTGTTTATCGGGGAATGTTTAAAGGGGAGCGCAGCGGAGTAGACAGAGTAAAGAGCTTACAAGTTAGTGCGGTCCCGCCACATGTTGAGAAGGCCGCAGAGTAGAAGCCGGGAGGGTGGTAAGTAGGTATGTTAGGTGGATGTTGATGCAGGCAGTAGCTGAGCGTTCGTCACTGCGCGGGAGGGAATGGGTATCTTATCATGATGGAGAGCGGGGCGCTGGCTAACATAGGAAAGCTGCAGGAGAGACGGGATGAAGCTATACGCAAGCCATCAGCGGGAGTTGAGAACGAGAGAACAGAAATGAAGCAAATGATAACCTGGAAATGATATCAGAGGTCAAGTTGCAACAAAAGCGCGCTTGGGCGGATGCGGACTAGCGCCCATCTAGCATGCCGGCCCCGGATTCCCCGCTTACCTAATCTGGAGATCAGGGGAACTGCTTGATATAAAAACTTGAATTTGATATGAGGAGGAGGATTATTCTAAAATACAGCTACAGGGGATTTTGACCAGAGAATGAGAACGGACAGCCCACTCCGGCTGCACCTCCGTCGCTAACATACTCCTTCATTGCTTCCGCCTCTTTGAACACCGCATCTCTTGAACGTTCCATATACTCGACCGGTCCCAGCTCCTCAGGCAGATATCCACCGCTCATGTATTCAGGACCTGGAAGACTTGTGCTTTTCCCGAAGAGTGTTTTTCTAGCAGTTGACCACACCGTCTCAGGAACATACCACGGCTCAACAAAATACCTTGTCCGTCGTATCCTCTTCGTCACGCTATCCATTCTGCCCCTTTTCGGATCGAAAAGTCTCGGAAGCATGAGATGTCGAGTTGCGAATGCGCGAAGTTGGAAAAAAGCCATCATCCCAAGCGAGAACCCCCTCGACGGTTCCTCCATCCCAAGTACCGGCCTAACATAATCTTGCATGCACCAAGCCATTGCCCTTTTCCCAAACCCCTTCATAAAACGGGGTCGAGGCCTCATGGACGCATCCACCGTCGCAGCGGCACACATGCGATTCGTTTCTGAAAATCCCATATTCCCCGCTTCAAACGCTGTATTCCAACGCTTCAACTCATCAAGCGTCCCCGGAATGCCATGGATTCCCATCCGATTCCCAATCTCCTTCCAATAGATGAAAATAGCCACCCGCTCGATTGTCGATAGCTGCCGCCACTCGCGCGTGTCGATCCAGCGGATTGGTTCCAGGATGAACAAGCCAAGAGTATATAGGAGCTCATCATTCGAAATTCTAGATGCATACTGGCGATGGATCCAATTCAGCTTTGACAACACAAGGAGGCCGCGCGGGCTATCGATGCCCGATACGAGCATTTCCCCGAGGAAGACTGACGTATCTTCGATGCGCTTGCCGACTTTTGCCTTGGAAGTTAGCCGACGGGTCTGCACGAGGAGTTTGGAGGTTGATGGGATTCCGTATGATTTGATGATCCCACATTGCATGCCGAAGCCGTATGTGAATGGGAATTCGCGGACGGCGATTTGTAGGACGATTTTGTGCGCGGTCTTGTAGTCCATGGAGTAGGGATCGTGCGTGTAATGGCCATATTGTTTCTGTAGTTGGCGTAGGTTGCGGGTTCGGAGGATTCGTACGAGGAGGAGGTAGAGGCAGATTGATGGGATTATGTATGCTGAGACTGAATAGTCCATGGCGGGGTGTTTTTGATTTATAGCTTCCGGCTTCTCTTTTGGCAGGAATGGATGTAGGAAGTTGTGGGTATCTTAGATAGCAAGGAGGGGTGATACTTTAGTAAGATGAAACTCACTCAAGGCAGAACAAGGTGAGATGTAGTCAATCTATATCATTTGAATACACGTTGGGCTTCAGGTGACACCGCCGACTTTCTCTGTATGATATAGTTAGTAGCCCACGAGAGACGAAGGCCGTATTTATTGACAGCAGGCGTGGCCCATTCACATATTTTCCTTCTCATAAAATGCGCTGGCGCAAACAAACAAACAATAGTTACATCCTGCAAAACAATGAGAAATCCTGCTGTGTCAGTGCCGGATGCGGTACCTATCAAATGATGCTGCGTATTTAATTCCAGGCTGGCGCGATTAACAATTGGTTGTCCCTGAAGACAAAGAATCCCCAAACCGCGACCACCACCACCAGCATGGTACGTGTGAGGTATCTACCCGAGGACTAAGATTCAAAGGCTAAATAAATAATACCTTGCCGCTGCGGGGGAGAGAACTGCGCTACCCCACACTCCAGATTGTCTATGATAAAGCCAACAATGACACAACCCCCCCTTGGTTTACAGGAGTCCTCGGCAACCGGTTACTTATCCCTGATGATCCCCGTTTAAATAGACTGCAAACTTTCTAGCTATCCGCGGGGAGGTGGGTTGACAAAGTTCAGCTACAGCTAAACCCCGATCAACCAAACCAGCCAGAGGTTGGGCTGATAGTCCAAATTTACAATTAGACAACCTTATTTTTGAGCTCGACCTTATTCACTCCCACACATGGCAGCCTTCCCTCTAACAGACCCGCAAACCCGCGAGCTGACAGGCGGTGACCTCCTCGCGCAGTCACTCAAACATGCTGGAGTCGAGGTCGCATTCGGCCTTCACGGCGGCCACCTGGACGCCTTCCTCATGGGATGTGAATCTATCGGGATTCGTCAGGTAGATACCCGCCATGAAACGGTAGCGGTGCAAGCATCAGAAGCATATGCGAAACTTAAGAGGAAGATTGGAGTCTGTTTTGTGACTGCGAATAGCGGGTGAGTTGAGATATCCCGGTATATTCTTCTACGTACCCACCCCGCGCAACATCCATATATTGAAAGGAGAATAAACAAAGCTTCTCGAATGGCCTGCCCGGCCTCGCTTCCGCACTTGCAGACCGTTCGCCGATTCTTTGTATCACTTCCTCGCCGCCTCTGAGGGACGCGGAGAATAATTCGCTGCAGGGGATTATTGACCAAGTTACCACTGCGAAGCCGTTGACGAAGTTTGCCCATCGGATGACCAATCCTGAAGATACCCCGCGGATTATTTCACATGCTATCCGCGTTGCTTTGTCTGGGGCACCAGGTATGTCTGCCGATTTATGCTTGAAATGTTGAAGGGGACTGAATTGATGATTGTGCAATTGCACAGGCCCGGTGCTGGTGGACTTCCCCATCGACGTGCTGTTCTCACCGGTGTGCCGACAGCTGATATCATGGGGATCTATTTCATCGCCATTATCGTATGGTCCGGGTTTGCACACGGAAGCTCTGGAGGGAGCAATTAAACTTCTCAGTTCCGCTAAACGGCCGGTGATTATTATTGGAGCGGGAGCTAATTCTGGAAATTCACAAGTATGGATCCCCTGAACAGTTATCATAACCCCCCCCCTCCCCCACACCCAAAATCGAGGCTAAACCAATCTCGTTTCCCAGGGTGGAAAGGAGTTGATGAGATTCTCCAGTACTTGTGCTATCCCCATCTTCGACACGACAAAATGCATGATGGCTTTCGTCTCAAACCAATTCGCCTTTTATGGAGGACCAGCTGGAAAACTTGCGCTGCTTCCCATGCTAGGCAAACAACGGCCAGATCTCATCTTGCTTCTCGGGGCAAGAACAGGCATGTTTCTTGGAGGTCGCTCGGGCGCAGTTATCCCTCACGATGGCTGCAAGCTGATTCACGTGGACGTTGACGGCGGAGAAATCGGCCGCACGCTCCCAGTCGACCTTGGCGCCGTATGCGACGTAGGACAGTTTGTTACCGCACTTAACCTCGAGTATGCGAGAACGCCCTTTTCCGGTGTAGTGGATTTGGACTGGGTAGGAGTTACCCTAACCCTACATCGCCTCCCGTCCCCTTTTGCCAAAGATCCGGAAACACAACAATCCGGCCGCCTCCATCCCTACCACGCGCTTAAACGAGTCTTCTCCGCCATCGAACCCGGCAGTATCATCATCCTCGATGGCGGCGAGGCGGCCATCTGGGCCTCCGACGTCCTCTCCATTAGCTCCCCGAGCATCGTGATAAAGTCCACCGGAAACCTGGGGTTCCTGGGTAACGGATTCGGCTACACACTGGGCGCGGCCATCGCGGCGCCAGACCGCAAGGTCATTTCTATCCACGGCGACGGCTCCGCTGGCTTCCACTTTATGGACTTGGATACATATAAGCGGTTCAACCTTGACATCATGACCATCGTGGTGAACAATTACTGCTGGGGGATGAGCTCCAACGGGCAGGAGCTGGTGTATGGGAGCAAGAACCCTGCCCGGCCAATTAGTTCGCTGAGTCCCGTGGCGGAATATGATCTTGTCGCGAAGGCGTTGGGACATGCGAGTGCGAAGGTGGAGGCGATTGGGGATGTGGAGACGACGGTGAAGAGGCTGCAGGGTGAAAAGGGGCCGAGTTGTATTAACTTGATTGTGGATGATAAGCCGATTCATCCTATAACCACGATGATGGTTGGGCAGACGGAGGATGAGAATTTGGTTGTTGTGCCGTATTATGATAATATCCCCAGGGCGCATTATAAATTCTGATGAAGTGCGGTTTGGAGGCAAAAGGGGATGGAGGATGGGAAGGCCATTTTCAATCTTTGGTAAAAATGTATTCCCCACACCGTCCGTGGTTTGCATAGTGCGTATCTGGGGAAAGGTGGACTCGATACCGGCATTTCTAGCCCATTGTAAATCGAATTTATGATATCAAGAACTTGATAATATAATAAATATCATATTAGTTGGTAGTAAAAATGCCAAGGCACTGTGTGACCATGGTTTCCTGCTTCCCAACATGGGCCCGAAGGGTTTTGACTGTCCGAAGCATGCGTACCCCTGGCGCGTCAATTATCTAGCCTCGTTGACCACACCACCTTCAAACTTCAATCAGCCGCGGGGAATGATGTGGGGGATTTGCAACCCGCCGCCGCCAAGCAAATATGCAGCCACATTTCATCCTACCCCTCCTCAACTAACCCCTCAGAATGGCAACAGGAGACGCAAATGATTAGGGTAACCAACCAAGTGATTATGTCAAGCCGAGAGCCGATCCCCAGATCTGGCCCCAAGAGTGGGACTGGCCATGGTTAATACTCCAGCCGCTGCTGATGGATTCCTCCCTCCCTTTGAAACTCAACGTAGTCCTGCCACCAACGCTGGGCATTTTTCGAAGAAATAAACCGTTAATGTTTCTGTCTGACTAAGACGCCCTCAACATGAAAGCCGCACGTTACTACGCTGCAGGGGATGTCCGCATTGAGGAGGTAGATGTTCCGACAGCGTCCGATGACCATGTTCTGATCGCGGTGGAGTGGTGTGGGATCTGTGGGAGTGACCTGAATGAGTATATCAGAGGTGAGGGAGTTGTATCGATGATGCTACATTCCTCTCTGGCATCTTGAGTTTAGGATACTCATATCTGCTTAATCTGTGCTGTGTTGACTGGTGACCTAGGGCCATGGGCGATACCCAGTAACGAGGGGAGAGGCCCTCACCCATTAACTGGTGAGGTGCTGCCTATTACAATGGGCCATGAGCTCTCCGGCCGTGTGGTTAAAGCGCCGCCTACATCATCGTTTCTTCCGGGGCAGGCAGTCGTCGTCGATCCCAGGTTCTACTGCTCGTCTTGTGGGCCATGCAACGGATCTGCTACCAATTGCTGCCAACATATCGGATTCCTTGGTCTTTCTGGTGGAGGAGGCGGTCTTTCTGAAATGATTGCTGTCTCACCCGAGATGGTTCATCTGCTTCCCGATGAAGTTGATTTGGCTGCAGCCGCCCTAATTGAGCCTCTGGCGGTTGGATGGCATGCTGTTAGTCAGTGCGGTGTGAGGAATTTGAAAGAGGTTCCAGTCTTGGTCGTTGGTGGTGGTCCTGTCGGCGTATCGACAATTTTTGTGCTCAAGGCTTGGGGAGCTACAATGATAATTGTATCTGAGGTGGCTGAAAATCGCAGAGAATTTTTGGGCGAGATTGCCGATGCTGTTTTCGACCCGACGGAGGTCGATCTCGGATTGAAGTGTAGGGAACTTACCGGCGGCAAGGGAGTGGGGGTGGTATTCGATTGCGCTGGGACGCAAGAAGGGTTCAAGGCCGGATGCGATAGTCTAAAATCTCAGGGGACATATGCCAACCTGGCAATACCGAAGATTCCGGTGAGGACGAGACTTTGTCAGCAGCTTGGGCTGCTCGTCCACGCTAACTCTATCAACAGTTGACGTTGCCATTTGCCCATTTTATATCGAAAGAGCTGACCTTCAAGGCATTTTTGGCATACAACGAGAACGATTTCAAAGAGACTGTGACCGCATTTAACGCAGGTAAGAGGTATTGCGTTTTTATTGAACCAATAGGGTCTGACCGCCACGCAGGCCATTTCGCAGGGGTCGAGCGGATGATCACACGCCGCGTCCATTTGGAAGATATCGTAGAGAAGGGATTCAAAGAGCTCACTGAGAACGCCGGCAATCACATCAAGATATTGGCCACGGCAAGAAAGGAAAACTGGGTGTCATGAGGTATCTCCAGGGTAGGAGTTGGGAATCAGACATGAACTGGAAGCACCTTATAGAGCGGTTTTGGAATAGGAACATAGTAAAACAGGGCGTTTTGAGTCTGTCTTTGACTCGGCCTTGGTATAATGGAAATAAGCAAGATTCGGTAAACTGCAGATGTACCTGATGTGAGGCAGTGCAGTTAATATCTGTTTCGCGGACCCATCCGTAGGGCTGGCTAGGCATGGGCAAGGATCGGTATTCGGAAGCCCAAGCTGAGGTTAACTTAACAGGACAGAGGCAGCCATAGCACACAGTGAAGGGCGCACACTCCAGCGTGCCACATCCCGGCCAATTGCAGGCCAAATTGAATGCAGCACTGGCTGTGCATCTGTAGCTGGCCGTGAGTTGGATGTTCGAGCAGAGGAGGTTGACGACAGAATTGAGCCGCACCTGACAAGCTTGTCGAAAGCGGCTTGGCGCGAGTCCAAGCGAGCAGAGGGGTGAGGTCACGTTGTCTGCAGGGCCAAGTTCAGCCCACCAGATCTCTCCCCACGCTGCTCCGACACACTCCAACCCCCCAAGAGGTGCAACTATCCCGCTCTGCTCTCTATCCGCCTGCAATCGCCGCTTGACCCTCTCTCTCTGTTGAGTTACTGTTCTTTACATATCCATAACCATGGTACGTCGTGCCCTGGTCCGCGAGATGCGGCCCCCTCTGTTCAACCCCTCCTTGTGGGGTGCCCGCATCGATGTTCGAGGGAATATGACCTGACAGCTAACATCACTTCGCCGCCTCCAGGCCGATTCGCTGACCGAAGAGCAAGTGTCTGAGTACAAGGAGGCCTTCTCCCTCTTCGTAAGTTGTCTTCCTGCTTATTATTGTTCGACTGGCTGTTGCCCCACTACCTCGGGATACTGCTGACTCCCCTGCCCCTGTGTGTAGGACAAAGATGGCGACGGTCAGTATATGGCTCCCACACGACCCAAAAGGACACAGAGAAGAAAACGATGGCCTTTAACATAATGAGCTTTTGGCTGACATCTCGTCTGCAATAAAGGACAAATCACCACCAAGGAGCTGGGTACCGTAATGCGGTCCCTGGGACAGAACCCCTCCGAATCCGAGTTACAGGATATGATTAACGAAGTTGACGCCGACAACAACGGAACCATTGACTTCCCAGGTATGGCCTCTAGTGCTGTTTCCCTGGTTTTAATGCCAATCAATAATACTGTGTCTAACTAAGCAAACGTTCTCTAGAGTTCTTGACTATGATGGCACGGAAAATGAAGGATACAGATTCCGAGGAGGAGATCCGAGAGGCGTTCAAGGTTTTCGATCGTGACAACAACGGATTCATTTCCGCCGCCGAGTTGCGTCACGTCATGACTTCGATCGGTGAGAAGCTGACCGACGACGAGGTTGACGAGATGATCCGCGAGGCGGACCAGGATGGTGATGGGCGAATCGACTGTGAGTTAAACAGAGACCCGTAGAGTGTGGATATAAACTAATGCGTGGCTCTCTTTTTCAAGACAACGAGTTCGTTCAACTCATGATGCAGAAATAAACGGCCGTTCCAAATATCCTTACCCGCTGAGATACGAGAGGTCGAGTTACGTTTATTTTTTTTGTCCAGCCCAGCTTCCCTGTCATATGTTAAGCCAAACCCATCGGATCTGGGCGACATTCACTTTCCCTCTTCGCAAGTGTCAATTTCGTTAGTGCCGAGGGGTATCGAGGAGCGCTAGACC
This sequence comes from Onygenales sp. PD_10, assembly GCA_032988465.1. Lineage (NCBI taxonomy): Eukaryota > Fungi > Ascomycota > Eurotiomycetes > Onygenales > Onygenales sp. PD_10. The sequence continues at coordinate 160,623 of JANTQH010000052.1, read as the reverse complement.
CATTTACTCCATGAACACCTATTAAAGGCGCAGTGGGAATGATAGATTGGGACTGGAGGACGGGAATTGAAAACACAGAAAAAGATATTAAAAAAAAAAAGAAAGCCCCCGGTAGCGCGTGTTTAAACACCTACCCATTACCATTGAATTCATTCTTGTTCCCCCCCCCCTTTAGGTCCCTTTTGAAGCCTGCTTCGCTTTCCATATGACCCCCCCTTTTTTTCTCTATATAGCTCCCCCACTGTTTGGCTTGCTTTGTTTCCCACCCATGTTATGTTTTACCCGTCCGACTCACTCTTATGAATTGAAAGTTTTTTCTTTTCTTTTTGCAAAAAGCCAGCTTTGAATGAACGTATGCAAAAGAAAGAGACCGCCGTGACTGAATTCTTTTTTTTGGGGCCCTTATCCATTTTCCTTTTCGTATTTTTTTTTCTTTTCTTTTTTGTCATGTCATCAGTGATAACCAACTTGCTACACTTGAAATCAACAAGCTCTGTCGCCTTTAGGTATTTTTCTCCTGCATCCTGATCATTCCTTTGTTTGTTTTTCGATATTTTAAGACTCAACAATGATGTTTGCAAATGGCATTTACCTTTGCTTTAACCAATGTCAGTCAGTCTGGATGCTCAGTCATACCATAGCGTACTTTTCCCCTTTTCATTTCATAGTACCATCCGGCCAACCCGTCTATCTTCCCGATCCTCTCAAAACTCCTACCGTATATGATTACTTATGTACGTGCCTAGCCTGGGGTATTATGTCGAACTTGGGATGGTGGTAGATAGGTAGGTGTGATTACTATTCCATAGAGTTTGAGGGGTGTGCGGTGCGGTAAATACTAGACTCTGATTGAGATATATAAGCCACATCTCCTACATAATTAGCCTCTATCACAGAATCAAATCAAACGCGGGATGTTTTGATTGACATGTATAATATATAACCCACACATGCTATCGAAAGAATAACCAATAACCTAGATTCCCCTCAAGACACATCCCAAAGACCCCTCAGCCCCTCTCCATCGCATAACCATAAGAGAAAAACGAAAACTCTTCCCCCCAAGCTCACCCCCAAATCCCTCTCCACTAACCCAACCCACCAAAAACCCCAACCACCCCCTCATCACCGATTAAACCTAAAAACCTCCATATACTGCCTCGCCAAATCCACCCCGGCAATCCTCCCATTAACCCCCCTATCACCCAACCTCCCCTCCCTCCTCGCCTCCCGCGCTTCCTTCCCCAAATGCGGCACCCCCCTCATAACCTCCCTCGCCCCCTCAACCTCAAACCTCCCCCACAACTCCCGAATCAGCTCCTCCCCAACCTCCCAGTCCTCATCCGTGGGTATCTCCTCGACATCCGCCGCCGTCTCGAGCTCGGGATATATAATCCCGTCCGCATCGATATCCATACCTATACTGCCGGTAGACGTCTGTTCACCGCTAGCGCCAGCGGTGATATTATTATTGGGGCTCGTAGCGGGACCGCGATACTCGATCTCGACGATGGTCCCGCGCAGGCGCGTGACGGGCTGTGACTGGCGGACTTCGCCGATGCGGATGCGGAAGTCGGCCACTTCGAAGACGAGGCCGGTTTGCACGATTACGGTGTGGCGGTGGCACCAGAGGGGTTCGCAGGCTTGGACGGTCATGGTGTAGAAGGAGCGGTAGGAGGGGATGTCGAGGATCATCATTGTTTTTGGGGGCGGGTCGTTGGGGTTGGGTTGTTGTTGTTGTTGTTGTTGTTGGGGTTGGGGTTGTTGCGGTGGTATGGCGGGCTGATGAGGATGATGATGCTGCTGTTGGTGGTGCTGCTTTGAAGTGGCACTGTGACCTGGTGGTGCTTGCCCTGCAGGGTCCCATGGGTCCGGGCTGGGGCGGTCGGATATGTAAATGAAGCTGTGTGGATGGCGGTGGCTGAATGAAAGGAACTGCATGAATCGGGGTTGTAAGGGTGGTAGAGGCGCGTAGGCGCTTGGTGGGAGACATGATGGCGTGTCTCTTAGTAGTCTGTGTTCGAGGGCCCAGTGGCCGGACAGGGTCGGATTGTAGGCGGATCGAAGCCGCTCGACCACCTTACCCGTCACCGTTGGTGAGTTTTGGGTTGCGGGGATAAAGTATAAGCTGTATATTGTAGGTTAGGGTCTTGTATATATAAAAACTTGGGAGAATAGGGGAGAATATTTTGGACATACCCAGTGACCGGCATGGCTTTGGGGCCCCGTGGTATAAGGGGGTTTGATGGTGTTCTAGCAGTAACGCCTGGCGCTATGCGCGAGAGGGGCTATAAAGAGATAGAGTCCGAGAGAGTTTCGCAGCCAATAGATGATCTAGTAATATGGTAGAAAATCATATATATAAATATGAACTGCGTGGGTAGTGATGGTATAAAATCAGAAAGGTGGTAGGCGTTGAGTGGAGCTGCAAGGGAGGCTCCCGCCAGAATGATATCCAAAAAAAGACTTCAAAAAGCACACAGCTGAATCCGACAGAATTACACCATATATTTTAAGGCGTAAGTGAATAAAGTAGCCTCAGGGTCTTTGGTAGTAAGTTCCCAGGCTTCGGGAAGTTGGTGAATGGATGGGGTCAGGTAGAGTGAGAGTTGCTGAGATTCAGTGTCTGACAGCCCCTTGAGCATTAAATTTGGATAGTAGTGCCAATGGTAATTATGATAATTTTACCAACGTCATGGAATTCCAATAGGGGATGATATTTTCTTTGAGATCCGTGACTTCATCGTTGTCGATTTTCTGAAGCTTTTGGTGGTGTTGAAAACCGGCAGTTGATGCCAAGAAAACAGCACGTGAGGAGCACTGACTAATCAGGCCCACTTGAGCCGCAAACTCACATCTGATCGGACTTCGAAGCTTCAAGTTGCCATTACCGTATATTCAGACGGAATTCATTTGTCATTTGGCTGCGTGACGATGACGATGTGAAATCAGTGACAACCAGAGAAACCAGTTCCACCCTCATCCCCCAACATCAAACAAATCCGAGGACCGACAGTACTGGAAACAATGAACCATTGCAGCTGGCAGGCGATTGCTGGGTTTGCATCGTAAATATGGCTGACCCAATTTTGGTCAACACGTCCTGTTGGGAATGTATGGTGTGCAACTGCATTCCTTGCTGTCTTTCGCCCAACTGCCGTCAAGGCCAGCCGCTGACAATCCTGTCCCAAAGTTGTGATGTTCTCCAGTCCAGGCCGATTATGGGCGCTATGCACTCCATAAACCCACACTTGCTCCTGATGACTAGTTCAGTCGCGTCTGGGCTGGTACTAGTAGGTATCATGAGATCTGGTTAGTTGCGGGTATGGGGAGGGAAGACACTATTATGTAACTTTGCTGTAGATGTCTACGTGCAGATATGGAGACTGCCAAAGACTCCACAGCTGAAGGTCTCTAATAAAGGGGATGCTGGCTTTATCACCACCAAAGCAAGGGTAACTAACCCCTTGCTTGCTTGGCCAGTTGTGATTTGCAATTGATGAGGAGAATATTTCCTAATATTGCTCATAAGATTCTTATTCTTATCTGATTGATAATCTCAACTGATCAGCACAACCTTGAAATAAACACTACGCGCTAGTAACATCCCGTAACTCCGCAACAGGCAAAACAGGTTACAATACGAAACCAACCCAACTTTGGGGAGAAGTCTTGGCACGAGCAAGATTGATAAATTTTTCGCGTCACACAGGCGGTTATCTGATCAACGGAACACTCCTTGCCTGGAGGTCTCACATGAATTGGGTGCTTTTTTTTGTCTTTCTTTGCTTGCGACACCCTTGCTGGCTCTGCGGGTTTCGGAATCACACCATCGCTGTCCACAAACCGGAATTTTCGTCTGTTGAAAGCCAGAGGCGGGTTGTGGGAGGCTGCGAATACCGATGCAAGGTTGGCCAATGCCCACTATCATATGATTGTCTGGAAAGTGATGGCCAGGGGGACAGGATAGAGTATCAGTGATTGATCTTGCTTAGGAAGAATAATAAAAACAGGGGGGTGGAAACGCCAGGTCTCAGCAGAAAGTTGTTGGTGGTGGGGGTTGGCCTTGATCTAATCTGATCCGCTGATTGATTACGATATGCCCCGATTCCGGCTGGTTGGCTCGGCCCAGGCTCGCTCAACCTTGTTTGGTATGGTATGGTACCGTCATATGTTACGGTATGTTACGTCTGATTAAACCTCGTGGCATTGCCTTTGCCTGTGTCAATATGGTCAGTACAGGGTAAATGTCATTGGCAAAAACAACAATGTTGAGTAGAATGTGTAGTAGCGGGATCAGATGTCTGCATGTATGTTGAAAAACAAGGCTCTGGCGTGATTGCCGCAGACCAGATCCGGCCCCGTGTATCGAGGCGGAGGAGTGGGATGATGTACGGTAAGAATGGCGGAACCGAAACGGAGCGTATTTTTCCGAGGTGAACCCACACCTATTGATTCCCGGATCCCGATGTCCTTTTTGCCTCATCGCTCCCCTGCTCCCCAACCTATCTTGCTCCAGACGGCTTCGTCCCCTCCTCCTCCAGCTCTTTAAAACGCGTTTCCCGTTCTCCTTTCCTCTGAGCCTTCTCTCAAACCCTTCTATTTCACATCTATCCCTTGCAATCACGGCCAATTCCTATCTATCCACGCCCAGGGCTTATCAATCTCCTCCCCTCATACGAAACAAGGCCCGGATTTCTGTCCAGTTCAGCTGGTCAAACGAGACGTCTCTTAGCGCGGATCCCTCATTAACCACTCTTCCTCGCTAAGGATTCAACATCTAGATTTCCCTTCCCTATTGTGAGCTAAGACCTACACGTGGGCAGGTGAGCATCCCTGAGTCCGATTGCGGATGTGGCACTTCGCAATCTTTATATCGACCACCTCTTTACTCAACAGTAACTAATACAACATTCTAGGACCATAGTTTATGCAATTGTTGCTTCCTCTATAACCCTCTGTTGGGATGGCATCAACAATGACCCAGCAGGTCCACGCTGTTCCTGTTTCCGAGACATCGCATCCAGACAATCCTGTGCCAGAAGAACCTACCACACTACCGCATCTCAAAATATTACACCCCGGGAACAATGAGTCGCCTGATTCACATTCGTCCTCCCTCTCTACGGTAGGGAGTACAAGCTTTGCAAGCGACTCAGAAGCTCCGTCCACGCCGGGAACCGATGTCGCGGACGGCATCACAGAGGGCATCATAGACTTGACCCTTGCTTCCAAATCACCACCGTTGACTACTCAGCGAAGGAGACGCGCCTCCACTGTGTTAATATCTCAGAGCTCAGAAGATGTTCAAAAAATTCTAGGCAGTGGCCAGGGCGGTACTCATGTCCTGGAAAGACTTTGCTGCGGCGGAGGGTGCTGTAAACTTCAGCCGCTTCAGGAGCCTGCCTCCTCTTCTGCCATCCGTCCTGTCGTCAAGCCTAAGAATAAGGCATTTGAGAGCCTTAAGTTGCACCTAGGCCAGCTATCCCACGACAGTGTCCTTACCAACATCACTCCTCTACCTGAAAAGACGGTGTCCTTTACCCCCGTGCCAACCGAATTAGTCGATGAAAAATTAGCACTCCCCGATCATCCACCCAGATTTGTTCAGCCTCATCCGCCCTATGATGTTTACCGTGCTCCTGTCTACCATGCACGAGAGTTGACAAGACCTGGGGCTGAGAAGAGAACATACCACTTTGACATCGATGTCACAGACTACCCGACAGAAGGCGGGAATGTGGACTTCGTGGTGGGAGGCGCGATTGGCATCTGCCCACCAAATTCGGATGAAGTGGTAGACGAGGTTTTCAATCTCCTTAGCATTCCTCGAATGGTCCGGAACAGAAAGGTGATGGTGCATACGACCAACGGGCGGTGGCCAACGGTCTGGGGAGACGAAATGGCCCGTGATTTAGTCACGACCAGACGTGAACTTCTTACCTGGTGCTCTGACCTCCAAAGCTACCCCCCTACCAAACAAATATTCCGACTACTGGCAGAATACGCCACCGATCGAGACGAGAAAAAGATATTGATGTATCTTTCCTCTGCCCAGGGCCAAGGGGCATTCTGTGATCTCCGCACTGGTCAACATACTACCGTGTCTCAGCTATTGCACGCATTCCCATCCGCCCAGCCACCCCTGGAATATCTTCTTTCGATCCTCAATACCCTTATGCCACGTTTCTACTCTCTCTCGCAGGACCCACTCATTTCATGCACCCTGGATGGCGGCAAAAGCAGAAGGCTGATCGAGATCGCTGTCACCGTCCATGAAGCCCCCGATTGGCGTGGCGGCAAACGAACTGGCGTGGGATCTGGCTTTTTAGAACGGACAGCGCGGAAGCTCATCGATGCTGAGAAATTAGGTGACGATCCCGCGTCCCTAGATTTGCATGTCCCCATGTTCCGCGGACTCATGTCAAACCCTCTTGCCCGAGAATTCGTCTCTGACGGACCTATGCTTCTAATCGGAGCCGGTGTGGGGGTTGCTCCATTCCGCGGATTCGTCCAGCGTCGGTTGAAGTCGGCAAATTGTGCCAACAAAGTGTGGGTTCTCCAGGGAGTTCGTGACTCGCTGCTCGACGAGCTCTACTCTGGCGAATGGGGCGTGCATGAGGAAACCGTCAAGAAGGTCGTCCAGAGTAGGAGTGGAGAGGGCAGGTATGTGCAGGAAGAGGTGCGGCACCAGGCTGATCTTGTCTGGTTCGTCATCAACGCCCTTGACGGACGGGTGTTTGTCTGCGGCAGTAGCAAGGGCATGGGTGAAGGCGTTGAAGCCGCGCTGGTAGATGTCGCTATAGCCAAGGGAAACCTTAACCGTGAAGAAGCACAGCTCTTCTGGCAAAGCAAGAAAGATGCAGGCCAGTATATTGCGGTATGTTTCCTTTACGATATTTAAACTGGATAGGCATACTGACTAATATTTTGCTATAGGAGACGTGGTAAATCACACCAGTTACCATTCACGCCATTCACGCCAGATACTGGTTTCCTTCTCTTAGTTCCTCCTTTTCTTATACCCATTCTTCCCTCCCTGCTTTCCGCAAGGTGATCTATCTGAGTTCACGCGTGAAAAGTGAATTGGATCACACAAATCAGCCATGCATCCTGTATCTTGTGGAATATCCGAGATTGTTTGGCCCGGCCTCCATTTCCCCTTCTACGGCATATCAATACATAATCTCCCAGCGCGATCACGCTCATACCACTTTCGAACCAACTCTAGCCATCGGCAACACCTCGCTTGACTTTCTCCGTTTCATCCGTTCCTCCACATCCGAAAGAATACCTACCCATAGCCGCCCTCTTACACAACATACTTCTCCCGATCACCAGTCACTGCCGCACTCTTAAACGGTCCTTATTTTTCCCAACCCGTCCCGCTTTAAATGTTTGCTTGGGTCCACTTATGGGAGGCTTATCTTTCACTTTTTTTTTTTTTTACCTTCTTCTCCTTTATCCGTGCATTTATAGAATGTCTAGAACTTCAATGTCCGTGTGCGAGAAAGAGAACCCAAAGAAGAAACTGTGATTTGGAAAAAAATCGGTAATGATATCCTTTTGGCCTTTTTGCTGTGCGTCTGTGTTGCTCCGTGGTGGCCTTCTTCTTCTTCTTCTTCTTCTTCTTTCCTTCTTCTTTCCTTCTCCTTTTCTTCCTTGTTTCTTCCTTATTCCTTATTATCCAATCAGGGCATTAAATGTAGTTAACCAGTCGGATTTTCAAACCGTTCTTATATTCTGTGTTATATAAATGGGGTGGAGTGGGCAATCTGAGCTTTTAAGTTTCTTCATCTTTTCCTGTTAGATTTATTTATTATTTATTCTCTACCCTAGGTGTGCTTTGCCTCAAAGTCGTATGTATGGTAGTTCTTCTTTGAGAAGGAAATCCAGTATTATACTTAACTGTTAGGATCTTCCCATTTAGTTAACCCTTTCCTATTTATTTATTTATTTGCTTGCATACTTTTTTTCGTTTCTATTTCTATTTCTCTCGTCTATCCACTCACCCCTCTTGATGGGCTATGTATATCTGACAAAATGGTTTAGACAAATGGGATATACATCATTCATACCACACCGTTCCTTTCGTCTGAGATAATTATTTATCGCCGGCTGATCATCCTTTTTGGGGTGGTATGATGTTCGGTTGGGCCACGCATCAGGGTGAACTAAGATAGATGGCTGTGATGGAACCATCAATGTTTTTCCCCTTTCTTATTTTCTTTTTCATTTTTGATAGTCCCTAGATATAGAGGGGGGAGGGGAGGATATAAGGGTTTTCATCTTTCTGTACAATGTCCGTTCATACACATGGATAGATGGAGATGTGTTTTGAGTTTGGGAGTGCGATGTGATTGTTTTCTACATCGTCTTGTGTTTAAACGAGTGAATCGGTATTTTAGAGATGTGGAAATTTTGAAGCGTACGCTAGATCCAGTTAGATGTGTCTGTTCATAATGGGGTTAGCATAGATAGTTGAGAATAGGAATGGGCTAGAATTGGTTCTGCGAGTCTGATTTTATGGCCTTCTGAGTGGGTAGTTTAAAGGAGAAGGGGAAGGGGGAGGCTATGAATCATAAAATGGACGTACCACATGGTTGGAGAGTTTGATGATTATATGAGTAGTAGAATCAAAACCCCAAAATGGGGCATCTGGCATGAGAGGATTTCTATAACCAGGGTCATAAACAGTGATAGCGGAGTATGGGTTCAGCAGGGAGGTAGTTTTGTAAAAAAAGTCTTCTCAAAAAGGAGGGAACTGGTACAACAGAACGAAAAAAAACCGTGATCAGAAATGTATGCAGGTATGCATGCATATTCGCCTGACCTATGTCATCCCATAATGGATGAAAAAGAAAAGAAATTCCATCAAATGCTGCCAGTTCTGTCCAGTACATACCTAGGTACCCTTGACTTCAACCAAACTTGCCCTCCCCCACTCCCTCTCCTGTCTCTATTGACAAACAAGGCGTGTTGGTCGTTAGAAAATCTGTAAATAAATGGTCGAGGGAATTCGAGAGGGGCCCCAACAAGCCTTTATGCTGTGCCGCGCACGACTTGGACGAAGCGCCGAATAAAACCATTGTCCTGTCTAAGGGTTGCAAGTAGGACTAGCACAGAAGGTGCCTCAGGAGTACTGCAGGAACAAGAAATACAGGGGTATGATGTATGTACGTACATTCCACCCGACAATTGCTGCTCTGCTGATGTCTAGTAGAGGACTGCAGTAGTCAAACCAAAGCATGAATTGCGGCACAGCGTACTCCGTAAAGTGAAGGGATTCCCCTCATCTCAGTAAAAGGTACCAGAAATGGCTCCCTGTGGTCGGCCACTTGATGTGTACTTCATACCTAGAAGCGGTCTGTGCTTTCCATGACATCTGCAGAAAAATTCAGTGTCGGGGCGGGGCAGCGGATAAGACAGAGTTCGATTACTCCGTATTTTGCTCCGTGCTCCGTATCTAGCAAACAAAAATGGAAGGACTCTTTTTTGGGTTCGGCGGTTACCACCGTTCATATTGTGGGGAAAAAGCAATATGCTCACGCTATGGCTTGACGGAAGCATGGCCGAGACTGGGCTTGCGGAATGCGCCGATTGATTCGCTTCCACTGTCCGAAGCAGTGATTTTTCTTTTCTTGCAACCGTTGGTAGCAATGCCTCAAATTCCAGAAGATGGTCGCAAAAACGACGAGAACCGTGGGAAAGCTATGTAGGTTAAATGTAAACGGCGCTTAACAAACATGGCTTTCCTTTCCTCGTTGGATTAAAGCCTGCAAGGAGGTCAGCCAACGTCACCTTTTCTCACCATTTTATTATGAGGAGCTTTTAGACAATAAAAGCAATAAAACCCGCCCCGCCCCGCTCTGAAGGATTTTTCTTATTTTTCTTATTTTTTTTTAGCTCCGGCAAGCACCCGCCGTTCTTGTGACACATCACCTCGCCTGCAGGGTATTTCCATAGATAATCCCTTTTTGACTCTCTGGGCAATGTCTCCAGCACGGTCAATGCTGCCTGCCCACGACCTTGGGACAAACTCTAAAATTGCGGTTGTATTGTACATCGCACAAGCAAGCGCCTTCATCCCTCGAGCAAGCCCGGTGGCGGCCCAGACCCAAAGCAAGCCAAGCTGCAGTGCAACCACCCTCTTAAAACTGGAATGCGTACTTCGTGACCTTAATTTCCCGTTACCCCTTCCGCCAATGGCCGTGAAGGGCGCTCAGGTCACTGCCTCTGGCTAGCAAAGTTGGCAGTCATACGACATCACTGCTGGGTAGCAAGCTTGGTCTTGTATATCAAAAAATTTACCAAAGCTGGCATAAGTACCCTTTGCAATGGTCGAGTGTAACCACCCCTCATTTTCTTTCGCTCTGCGGCAACCCATCCGAGAAGACTTCACCGTGTTTTATTCCGTGTCTGTCCAAACACAGTGAAGAATGATGTGTCAAAACCGGGCCTAATGAAGGCGATATGGGCCATGGCTTGGGATACACATATCCAGACAATAGATATAATCATCGGGCTTTTTTTGCCAATGCGTGGTGGTATGGCATAGAATAAGCCACTTTCGGCATCCGTAATCCACTGTGGTCAAGGTACTCTGTAGATAGAATAACATTCCAACGTTTCAGCCCCGTGTCTTCCTTTCACAAAAGGAGATAAACGGCCGGACGATATAAACAACCTTACACACCTCCTTTGGCTGAGTGGCATGAGATTCGCACCGGATAACGAATCACATACTGCAACGCTCGGCAAATGGATGCGATTCCGCCGCAGAAGCTGCGCCGTTGATGGCCGTTGAAGCAGGTGAAAACACCTAGCAAATAGGAACAACCAACCCCCACGCCTCTGTATCCCCAATGATTTCAAATCAAGGGACATGGTAGGGCAGGATGCCATCGTCGTAGCATAGAATCGAGCTGCTGTACGCCCAGATGCGTGATCTGACGCATTTCCACTCCTGGGTGCGCTGCGTGTTTCGTCTGCTTTGTCTGGCATGCACGACACGGCACATGTTTAAGGCAGTTTATATATATGCGACGGCCATGGCAGAGCGAAGCAATTGGACGCCGGCTCGTAGAGAGAGACGCAGGACGAGATTGCGGCCATGTTGACGCTGCATGTTGGCTGTGGTTGGGGGCGAGTTGCGAATTGGATATTTACACAACCCGGCCGGCCTCGTCCCGTTTAGGCAATTCTGGACGTCCACAACAAAGGCCGCCTGCAAAGCTGCTTTTTCCTGTCCGCCACGATTGTTCCCCCGGCACAACATGTCAGTTCCTGCGGTGTGTGGCGGGGTGCCATTGGAAAACTGATAGGAATGCGGGCACGAGGAGGCAAATGCCGGTGGATGGCTCGATATGGCCTGCGATTGAGGGCACAGGGCAAGTTACATCACACCGAGCCCCTGTCATTTCGCTGTGGGCGCCCGTCAATATTGCTTGAGATTCACGTCATGTCCGTCTGACTGGTCTACGCGTGGAGACGCGCCATCCGAGCCATATCCGAACTGAGAGGAGCAAAAGAGCGGCGAATATATGCTTTGAGATACGACAGCAGCCCTGGAGATACGAGGTAGTTAGATCGAGGGCAAATCTCCTTCAGCCACGCTGTGGCAGCGTCGATTTGGCCTGCAAGTTAACTTGGCAGGGACGGCACAGGATCGTCTGTTGTATCGGAGCTAACAGCTTCCACGATTTCGGCTGTTGGCGAGAGTCGCCAGCAAGGTCATCACCGTTCCAGAAGACTGCGATTCGTCATCCCGTCATCCCTGTGTTTCCATTCTCTGGCTTCTCCCGCGTTTTGTCGCAGAATAAAATGCTGCGGTGCCTCCTCGGTCTATCGAAACGCCATAGAACCCTTGGATCAGCGCTCCGACCTTGGAACTGGTGAAGCCAGCATCGAGACTCGAGCATGGAACCCTATAAAAAACCAACTTTACGAACTCGCGCAAGGGTCATAATAATAGACGCAGTTTCGAGTAACCCCCCGGCTTGGGTTGGTTACATCTGTCGAGGACGTCATCCCAGCTTCTGTGATCACCGAGACCACCCCAAGCGCTTGCCAACCCTTGTATGTATGTATCTATTATTGGCTGAAATAATGTCCCTTGCCTCTTTGGCCTTCGATGGCCGTGGCAGATCGTGGGGCTTTGCCAGAGAAACAATTTTTATTTACTCTGTCCCCTCAGGAGCCAGCCGTCAACGAGGCGGGTCTCTTCGAAAATCCCAGACGGGCTGAACCGACGGATGGCGCACCATAACACTGCATGATGCCAGCCGACAATTCATGATAGCATCTGGTTGAGGTTGGCATTGTGGTGAAATTTCATGACTTCGGCTTGACTCGGTTGAAGTCACCAAGGTGAGCAAGTTTGAATGCTGTGCTTTATTTTGAACCGGATTAAAACCTGTTCAGGCAAACTTGCTTCCAGAGCTTTTTTTTTTCTTTTTTTAGTCTGCAAAAAAGATGAGGCATTTGAGTTTGGAGCTAATTTCAGCCCAAAAGTTTGCCGTGAATTTGAGGAACTTCACACATCGCCAGTTTACCACTTATAATAAATGCAGATCTAGTTTTCCGCCTGTCGGGAATTCTGAACACACAAGGAAGCTTCAGGCCAGGGACGCCTTGAACCTCTCGAGTGTAACTTTGAGAAACTTTCCTGGTTGACGGGTTGTTGTCTTCCCGCCTAGCCTATCATGCACGTCAAGCCTTCGTGGGTTCGTCATGGCAGAAGCATATCTGGATCCAGCCCCTCCGCATCCTCCCAGGTTCCAGCGTATCCACAGGACGGGGCTCACGCTATTGCGCAACTAGACGCTTTGGTGCTGAAAAAGCTCGGCCCCGAACCTGGGAAGGAGTATGGATTTGCAATTCTGGGAAAAGAAAGCCCGTGCAAGCCCAATTAACTGATGCATGTCGATTGTCTCTCTCAGTCGTAAATCTTGCTCGTGGTGAAGAGAGAGGCAGACCGGCAAGGAAATTTAATGTGATTTTTTGCGTTCTTTTCTTTCTTCTCTTCCGTCCTTAATCCTTTTTTTTTTTTCCTGCCGGTATACGACGGAGCGCAGTGTTACGTTTTCTCTCTCTGACCCAAACTCGGCTCCCAAGCAATGCCATCGAATTGGACCCGCAGGGAGCACAAAACCTCCCGTTGTGGCTTCGTGGACTAGCGTGGGTTTATCAAATATTTTGGGAGCATCTGGGTCTCAATTGGAAGCGCTACCTTGCACATCATTCTGCAACCTAGTGTCAAATCCCTGACTCCATCGACTGTCAACTCAACCTTAAGGAATCCAACCCTTACGGTACCCGATTCGTGTCATTTACCCCTCTCACCCTGGAACCGATTATGGAGTCGCTTCTAGCGACTGGTTTCCAGCATGATCGTCATTTTACGGTTGGCTCTCGGATCATTTTATGGAGGGAATGCGTGGTCAGATGTTGCAGAGAGATTTCTCATTTGACAGAAAAAGTAGTCCTGCCTTGCTTTCTGTCGAATGAGAGAAAATCCTCGCACCCGTTTTTCTTAACCTCAGCAATAGCGCTTCATCTGGGTCGCCCCTCTCCTAGGGGTATGGTACCCATAGTCCACCGTGATAACTCCACACCCTCAGAAACAATCTTGTGTCAGAAAGAAGCCGCTTCCCTGGTGGTGACAAAATAGCTGCTCATCCCTCCATCCCGGCCACTCTTTTCTCTTCCAATCTAGACCAACCCTCCCACAATATTTCTTGTTTCGATCCAGCAGATTGCCGTTCAAATACTGTCCGCATGATTCATGACCTTGGATGGCTGCCGTTCCCCAATTCCTTGTCTAACGTCCGACTGGTCAACGCTCCCGGCCATCATCTACGTTACTCGGCTCTGTCCAACATAGTTCATGTTGTCTTTAAAAGCTCAACGATAAGCTGAAAGATAAACCGTTGAGACATCCGCATGTCCCGCAAGTTGGCGACAGAAGAGGAGTCGAAAAACATGGTCGTCTCATATTCAAGCGAGTTCCGTGGTGGACAGACGCAAACGCTCCCGCCGTTCAGAGATGTAGGTGGATATCTCAATCATACTGTCCTTGATAGTTCCCAGCACTGATGCCGCCCTGGTATAGCTCCTTCCTCAGCATCTCCATGAAGAAATAGATTCATCGTCGTATTACTCCCATTCTTCGACCTCTCGCCAACATGGTTCTCCTGCATTCTCTGAACATAAGGCTGGGTCCAATCTTAGACCTTACGCCGAAGCCGATTTCTCACACCTGCATTCGCCGTCCAGAGTGAGCGGCTACGATGCATTTGCCGTCCGATCTGACAGATTTCCGAAGGATCAATCCAGTCTCCCTGGGGGTGCTAGATCACTAAGGCGCCAGGCGTCCGAGTCTGTGGCCTCCTCAGCAACGGCTACTCCAAATTCCCGCTTTAGTCCTGGCGGGGCTCTTCCTCCCATTAGCGACCTTCAGTCTCTTCCGCCAAACCTAAGCCCGTACGGCAACAGAATCAAAGTTGAAGATAAACAGGGTGGTTTGCCGCTAGAATATCAAAATATCCCTGAACAGAACCCTCCAGCCTTTGCTTCGAGAGATCTAGACGGGCATCGTGCGACAAGTCGGCAATTACACACAGTCCCGACGACACCCATATCCCCTTCGGATGCTGCAAGGCTCGGCCATCTGTCATTTGAGAGCTCACGATATGGATCCTACACACAACCCTTCAGACCCGAGCTTGATTACTCCCAAATATCAGCTGCTGGCCTTCAAGACAGAAGTTTTGGAAACCAAGGTGAAGGAGCTGATCCGAAGAATAAAAAGCGAAGAGGCAATTTACCGAAGCCAGTAACTGATATCCTTCGAGCCTGGTTTCACGAGCATCTTGACCATCCCTATCCTAGCGAAGAAGACAAGCAAATGTTCATCACTCGGACAGGGTTAACTATAAGCCAGGTAAGGCTATATCTTTTTTTAAGAACCAAAGTATGCTGCGGTCATGAATTAGTTCTAACGGAAGTCGCAACAGATTAGTAATTGGTTCATTAATGCCAGACGGCGTCAATTACCGGCACTACGAAATCAAGTGCGTGCTTCGGAATCTGATAGGGGTGGGCACCGGCACTCTCCATCGAGCGATAACGAACAAGTCTCGCCGCAATCGAGCGTATCACCTTCTCATCGCTGAGTACGCAACTGGAAGCATATTTTATTTAATATAATAGACGACTTTCGATTTCACACTTTCGGCCTTTCGATTACCCTTACGACGAAAAGTATCTTCCCAGATTTTCTGAACTACGAGTGATGATTATCTATTGTTCCTTCCCGATCGGCCCCTTTTCAGCCCGGCTCCTATTTATCTTTTAATGGTGTGGCATTGATTCTAAAAGATGAAATCTAGGCGGACAGCGTCATGGGCTCAGGAGTTCCGAGTATAAAACGATTCCATTTCTAGTTCTGTTGGAAATCATTTGAATATAACAGGATAGCTTTATAGGTTGGATATCGATGTATTCGGTGTTGATTTTCTCCATAAATTGGTCGCAATTCCTCGGGTGTTTTTTTTTTCATAGCATAGCATAGTACAGGTGTGGGCATTTCTTATCCGAGCGCAGAATTTCCGCATGTTCATATAAATATTTCTTTATTTTTCGACAACATGTTTATTCTATTTACAGATTGCATTTTACATTCTGCGGCGGTTGAACTACAGCTTCCAATGAAAGATATTAAAGATATACCATTCCATACCCTTCCTTCCAACCCGTCGATAGAACGGCGAGGGTATAGCAAGGCATGCAAGAGCGCCATGTGGCCCGCTCCAGACTGATCAGGGATATATCCTTCGCCAACTTCCTTGGAAAAGGGATGATTTTACCATGCGACCAGTGATCAAGGTCCGGTTCAAATGATCTACATAAAAAAGCCCTTTTCGCGCCTGATGAGTATTCCTTGCTGGATAACCTAAATCCTGGATTTCTGGAGGTGTGCATCAAGAAGCTCCAAAAGGCATATATGGATGGAACTTGTCTTCTCAGACAAACCTGCATAAGCTAGTATTTGCACGGGGGAGCCAGACCCCTCACCAGATATTATAAAAAACTAGATACTGGCTGATTCTAGATGCCCTATCTGTAATAAGATACCGATGACCAGCAAACGCATGGCTTGGTGGACTACCTAGGCATGTTTATATGCACAACCAACTAATGATTAGTAGTGTTTTTACGCTGAAAAAGTGGTTGAAGACGGGGCTGCTCAGCCTGCTGAGCTCGAATCCGCACCCCTATCTCATGACCTATCCCATCAACAAGTTATTTTTTTCTTCCCCTCCGAAAAAAAAGAAAATTATACGATTCTGTGTTCCGTGGTAGCAGGAGGTGTAAACTTCCACACGCCCACCTGAAGAACACAAGAAGAATAAAAATGGAAACCGGGAACTCCCTTGCCTGGGATCGTTCGGGCTGGGACGGGGGGTCCAACGCTCTGGACATACGTCACGCTCGCTCCTCTTTTTCTGCTATGGAATAGTATGGATGGAGCAGCAAAGCCCCACTGCCACACACAATCGCCACAGCCACTGCGGGCTTTTTTTACCCCTCTGGTGAAAACATTACTGAGACGGTTTCTACTCATTTTCAGCGGGGTTTGGATTCGAAACCGTGAACATTCGCACCTTGTGTTGCTGTCCTCGTTGACCAAGATCTCTCAGCTGCCATAGCTTATCGATAGTGGCTGGTTCGCGATGGCTAGCTACCATGATATCTCCCATGGTCACGACTCAAGTCTCACAGGCAGCCTCATTTTAGTCTCTGATCCATCGTCTCCACTGCCCCTCTATCGGCTTCCTGACAGGTTGGACCATGGCAAAAGAGGCGGCGGTGTTAATAATAAAATTCTTCGTCATGGATTCCGGGTCAGGAACAGATGCCGAGACAGAATTTCTTTCTCTGTGGTTTCCGTGAACCTCCGGGAGCCCATACCAAGTAACCTACTTTCTCTGCTGCCAATCCAGGGTTTCATGAACGGGGCGGGGAAAGTTTAATAAAAGCGAGAAAATAATCTATGGATACCACGGTCGAGAGCTCCGCACGCTTGACAGGGAGGGTCCTGAAACGAAGGGTTGAGTTGGCGAACGCAGTGCATTCGGGAAAGAACTTGTCTAGGGCCCATCCACATGCCCCCTTCTTGAGGAGGCTGGAATACTTGCCCAGGCGCAGTATCCAAAAATTGGCATATTTGCGTGGCATTTCCACTTATTTTGTGGCGAATAAGGTTGTTGATAAATTTGAATCCTTACTTCCATAGGCTGTTTGACTGTTGTGCTCCTGGCCAGTAGTTTAAAAAAGCGCATTCTCACTCGGGAAATAATACTCAGCCCAAAAGACCCGGTGTCCTGTCATGGGCTTCATGGATCAAACGCACCGGCGCGGTTGTGTATGGGAATGAAACTGCAATCCGTGCAGCAAGTAAGGGTCTAGGAATATCGTGGAGAGAAACCCTTCGCTGGTGTTGTCCGTGTCACCGCGTCCTCCCCGTCTGGGGTAGTTAATCAATGACGTCCATGAGTAACGTGAAATCCAAGTCTTAATCCATGGCTCAGGACGGCCTTGCTGTTGATAGGATAGGCCATGGCAATCTGAAAATAGTAAAACAGCTCAAGGAGTTTGCAGACAAGTCTCGATCGTTCCTCATCGCCGAGACGGCATATTATTGAACAGGGAATCCGGCATATAGGCAGCATTAGGCGATCACTCGTGTTCGGCCTCGCCGATCCTGTGACGGCGGAAGAGAGATAGTTTGATATGAACGGCGTGGTCTGCAGCTCCTCAGCAGACGGCGGACGCCACCAGATTTGATTTCACAGGGATTCAGGGAACAGGGATAAATCGCCAAGGCTCACGAACACGCTTTTTCCAAGGTTTCTGTGCCAAAAGGTTGGCGTGACGTGTTCGGGGTCGAACAAGAAGTGATTGATGATATGTCTGGAGGAGGATGAGAAATAACTAATTAGGGGCAGCGGGGACTAGCGGCCTTTTCTGTGCAACAAGCATCACCGCGTCGAACCTCCGGACGTTGGATGAACCATCAACCTTGCAATGACAGAAGATGGAACTTTGTTGAAATATTCTCTCTTTACCTGGCTTCGTCACTGACCTGATCGATTCTTGTGCTCAGGCCCTTCCCGAGGGACTTCTCATCCAGCGCGTATGATTTGATGTACTGCAGTTATTTCACAATCTAATTGCCACTACTGCTGGAGCTTCACACAGCTTTCTCAAAACTTAGCCAGGTGGGCCATTGCATCGCACCTGAGTGGATATTTCCTATCTTCGTTCCTCTGAACTTGATCCGCTAACCAGTTCTTTAGGCCTGCGCTGCGTCCCCGCGTTGCCCAAACTGCACGCTACTCACAGCTGGTTGAACTGTCTTTTTTGCTTCATGCATGACGGCACCAGGTGGTTATTCCTATTTGGCCAAAGTCAATATCCACTGATAGCTGTCATGCAGCTGTCAGACAGATCAACCAATCCGGCCGCTTTTCGCTGACGCCATTTTCAATGGTTCTGGGGCCCATCATGATCCATGAGTCCAAGCCAAGAAAGGTGGAACGGAGACGTCACGAAGATATCAGAAAGAAAGCAACTGCCGGGTAAAACATCCGAGAGGGGACCTACGAGGTTTCGAGTTGCAAAGTTCGAAAGTTTGACTCCCTGATGAGTCCCCGGCTTGACTTTCTCATAATTTATCGTATTATTACATCCCAATTACACCGTTTCATCGAATTTTCCGGTCGTATCGTGCCGGTGCCGAAGATTGTCTACTTCGGGTTTTTCTTCTTTTTTTTTGAGACATGTTCTGTAGATGGCCACGGCACGTCTACAGAAACAACCCATGTTAGAGTAGTAGGATTGGCACTCCGCACCCCGGTTACTTATTTGACATCTTCCAGGCTTGACATCTCCAAAATTTCCCCAACAAGCATACAGAGCAAGATATGCAGCAAGAAGATATGTCTTGATTATGAACCTCCACAGCAATTATGCACCCAGCTTCGGACATTTCTGTCTCAAAGCTTAAACTGCCCTTCGTGGATCTCGATTCGCAACCACGACTCCATCAAGGGCTTGGTATTGGTCCGCGGGAACACTAGGGATCTCAAAGTGGAGCGGCCCCGAAAATGTTGCCGGCGTCGACAAGGAATTGCCTGGAATTCTCCATGATGCTTCCAATTTTTCAAACTTGGCTACAGCCGACAGGGCTCTTGACACCTGTTGGCCGTTGGCCGTTGACACCCACAAGAAAATGGGGTTGTACACGCGGCTAGGCACCGTGTCTCAAAACGACTCTGTATTTGCTTGACGAGGGAAAGGATTAATAGGAAGGCTGAAATGACGCCACCTTCTGGCCCAGCATTCATCCTTGATTCTTGAAACGCGCTTGATCAATAATAATATCTATCCATGTGAAGCACAACGGTTCTTGCCAGCGCAGAGATTCTTCAGGCCCGAACATCATCCTCATTTGTCATACCCCTTCCTGCAATCCTGGCGGACGCTCGCACAGCGCCTGGATAGCCTGCAACCAACCATTTATCTCTCGAGTGAAATATAATAAAAATGGCTCGGCAGCGCACGCCAAAATTTAGTTTGGTCAAATACTACCTTGCTGGATCTCATGTCAAAAACAAGGGCAAGACTCGGCAAATTCTCGAACTCCGAGACTATTGACCAGGATCTTCAATAGAAACAGGCATTATCGGTGAACTAGGAACCTGTCAATCCGCCAGACTAGCGGGGCAGATGGGTCCCCCGCCCCTCTGTCAACATTCCAAATACCACGTGCAAACATATAGATTTTTGGTTAAATCAAAATGGGGCCCGTTTCAGCTGGATGATGTGTCCTCCAAACATTGTGGGTTTTCGGTGGGGACTATGAAGTCACAGCTCCCCGGCTCATCCGCCTATCGATAGATTGATAACCCAGCAATAGATCGGTGGGGTAAAAAAATAGTTCTTGCTTTGATCAACGACAGACGTCGACAGTTTGTCACAACTTACAAGTGATCATCATGTTGAACCCAGCCTGTTTTCATCGCGAGTTATCTCCTGTCAACCATCCCTGACAGTCTGGTTGAGTCCAGGATCCCTTTGCTCCTAGAGTGAGACAAAAGCATTGTGGTCAACAGACATCAGGGGATGGTATATAAAAGTTCGGGCATGGCGGAAGCGCGTCACCTTTTTGAAAGGGTGGAGTGGTATGTAGTTACCTGACCTTTGCCGGTACAACCGATGTTCTGCTCACACGAACTGGTGCATGCCAGCGTGCCTCGGGGTTAATAACAACCGGGATGCTCGGGAAAGAGACAAGCCACTGTCACCTGGACAATTACTGAAGCATTTTTCCAGAGCCACTGGTATTATTGATGTTTGAGTTTCCCTTATCACTTTCGGGTATTCCTTAGGAATATTAAGATATTTTCTCTCTATCTACTTTCAATCGCATTCTATTTACAGTGTCATTTGTGTCCTGAAAATGATTACCAAAGCACCATTTCAAGCTGTAAACCGGTCATATTTATTCTAAGAAATCTCCTTAGCACAAATCTCCCCTTGGGACACAGCTTACCCTTCTATCTCCCAGCAAGATTGAGCAGATGCCCCAAAAATGGTAGTTTTGTCCACAGATGACATATTTTTTGTGCTGGCTGGGATATTGACTGGTATCCATTTCTTCTCTCTTTACCCTGACAATGTTATGGCAGCATATAACTAACCATATATAAAGGGTTCTTTTAAATTCATTAGTAGTACCAAAGATGTCTCCGCTACCCGTTGGAGAATTGGAACATGGAGGGAAGAACGGCCATGTAAGGGTGACTAGATCCTCAATTTCTAAAGATCGAGGAGCCCATGAATAAACGGCAAGATGTAGATAAAAAAGACGAGGGCAGTCAAATCGGATTTATCCTCCTCCCTTTTTAGTCTTTATGGAGTTGAGATGCGCATATCTGATTACAACCACAACCACGACTTACGCCCAAAAAATAACATGAAATTCTTCCTCCAACCACCAAGCAACGTCAAAGATATCATAGACCCCAAAAAAATACTGGAAAAATAAAAAAGGACATACGAAAGCCCGGATTCGCTGGTGGTCACCCACCCAACTACTAACAGGCCGGCGAGTGGCTTGAGTACGGCTGAGCGGACGGGAAGCCCTATTTTCCACTCCCTATGTTCGTATGTGATAGATAGAAGCTGGGATATGTATTTATTTTCACACCCATGAGGTGTAATTATGGCGGTGTTTGACAATGAGTTCCAGTATTGAAAGCTTCGATGTCCGAATCAGGCTTGATAGGGTATCCTCAATCTCATCTTCCCTGCTCTCTGCTATTCACAACCCCCCGGGATCATCTCCAAGACCTCTTCGTATTAAGTAAGGCATGTGTCAATTAATACTCCCTACCTGGTACCTGATCTCCTTTTCGTTTCCCACAAAATTCGCCTGCTCACAGTTCACTAACATCCGCTTCAGATCGCGGCTGTGGCCAATCTTCTCCAAAAACGCAAGAGTAGTGACGATTTGGAACGAAATGCGCACGCAAAGCACCCTATGGGCAACTCCTTTCTATCATCGAGGAGCTTGCAGGGATGGCTGGCCCGAAACATCTACACTTGCAGCTTTCCATATACCCGTCTGAGCATATTTTCGCGCCTGCGGAGTTTCCTCGAACCGTCACGAAAACCTTCCAATAACCACAGCAAGCAAAGAACTCACGGGCGAGACTCAGAAAAATATCATACTCAAAACCCAATCACACCCAGCATACAACCCAAGACCGCACATCTCGTGTTCCTGGATCATGTCGTATTTAGGCTTTGACATTGGGTGAAGGGATGAGTGTTCCTTACCCGCTAGTGGGATCGTGCTTGTTTGAACGTCAACTTTTGGGTCTTTGCTCCGAGCTGTGCAGGCCGCTGCGGTTCAATCTTGCTGCAAATACGAGGACCGCATCGTAACCTTGCGCGGCAATTCCCAAGACTCGCAAAAGAAATCACTCAATCCACCTATCCATATGACAAGCAGTTCAACAGAATAAACAGGCGGAGTTTCGGGATACGCCACATTCTTGAAGGATGGAATGAGGTCAGAGGGACAACGTCAGGTTATTGTGAAGCGTTGATCAACTGGGGAATCTGGGGAAGTATTGCTCCCTTTTCTTGCTTTCTCTTCCAGGGCATCTTTTACTGACGTGGGGTTTAGGATTTACTCATTTACTACTATTTACTACAAGAAAATATCCATTAAAACTTCAACGCTATAAATAGCGAATAGCCGTGACTGAGGCATTATTAGCAAAAATATGCGACATAATCTTTCCTCGGATCCTTTATGTGGAGCCTCTCTCCAGGGAAGAGAAGGGGCTGGGGGGAAATCATGAGAGAGCAATCTGGGGCAATTGGCAACGAGTGCTATATAAAGGCCTGACTGGCTCCTCTCTTCGCACTTTGACTTCTAGTCAGAGAACGGCCCAATAATCAGATAAGTCTCTGAAAATTCTCGTGACAAAACATCACAATCAATTCAAAGCACTATCCTTTCACCCCCCGCCCCCAAAACACAATCATGCGTTTCCTTGCCGTCGTTGGCACCGCCACGGTCTTCCTCTCCTCCTTCGCCTCTGCCTCTCCAGCACCCGAAAACAATCACCCCACAGCTTTCGCCAAGCTAAGCTCTCTCGATATCCCCGGTCGTGAGGCCGCGTATGGCAGTCTCTCGAAGGCTGACCAGCGCTCGTTTTGGACCGAAAAACTAGAAGCGTTCAAGGATAGACATCTTGATTCGCTCCAAGAGGGAGGGCGACTTGCACTCGATGGTGCAATTGCCTTGGCCAACTCAACAATGGAGATCGCCCCTGAGGCGGGTCGTGAGGTGCAAGTGGCCATGACTGAGTTCTTTGGTTGGAAGAAAACGAGAAGTTTGCTGGCCACAATGGGGGATGGCGATGAGGGTGACGATGATGACGATGAGGCTGGAGATGACGACGGAGATGGCGATGAGGATGGGGATGGGGATGAAGATGGGGATGAGATCAATAAGCGTGATGCCGAAGAGAGGAAGTTGGCAAAGCGAGGAACATGCGAGTGTGCTACACACAGCAATTTCTGTGGTCCCCTCAAAACGGCTTGCAAACCTAGCGACGGTAGATGCACCATCGAGAGCACAGGGTGCGGGATATATTGGCAGACGACATGCAACGGGGTCTGCGAGTGGTGGTAAATGAGCGGCGGTATGGAACTTGGGGTAGGGAAATATGTACTATGCATAGGGTGTTATAGACACATCAAAACTTGTAGCGTGGAAATTTATCTAAATAACATGAGATGTTCAGATTATGTTATATCCTAAGGTTCTGTGGTAGAAGCCTTTTTGTGAATATTAGTAAATAGGGGTGGTAAACAAGCAGCTGGCGTTTAGGTTACTTTGGAGATAGACTTCTCTAGGATATTGTCGGCTTTATATATAGGAATCATAATCGTATGTATAAGAGATTAGGTTTCTCTTTGACTACAATAATTAGGATGAAAGGTCAGGGCTAGAGGGTTGTTGCAAGTGGACAAGGTAGGCGTGGCAGATATAAATATCTTTACTTCTTCAACTCCCCATCTTTCCACCCTATTCTTCGCCATTGGAGAGCTGACCAGGTAGGATCCTAAAGCATTGATGTGTCTTACTATATAAGTTCCTTCCAGAGGTTGATAACAACTACTAAACCGCAATGCACAGCTTATAAGGTGTGATATACACTCCTAGGATGAGTAAGTCTAGGTGTTCGAAGTAGCCGTGACCAATTCTCCCAGCAAGTCCTGGGATATTGTCATTGCAAATGCTGATTTCCCAGGTCCTGATGGACTATTTACAGACGAAGGTCCCAGCTCTTTACATCCCATAATATCGGGCTCCGAGAGACAACTAGTAATTTTGGTTCGAGATAGATGCTTGATATTGATAGGAAGTCTAGCTGGATCCCTTGATCAACCAGGCTTTGCAACTTCTTACTCCATGTCTAAATTTGGACCTCGAGTGCTGATGCAATCCCTTCGTCAGAATGCATGGATGGATTCCATTAGGGTCAACCTGGCTGCACCAGGGTATGTCCCACATACGCAGATGCCACGCCAATTTCTAACATATAGAAAGATATATAATAATCCCATCCTACCCTGAAGAAATAATATCCTTCTTCAAGTCTAAGAGGGTAAGATTCTCAACAGAGAACGACGCCTGCAAGGCGGTGTTGAGAGTTAGTTCTGACCAAACAGTAAATGGTCGCTCGCTTGCAGTTGTCTCACAGGAAGACTGTCCGGAGGGATATCTGGATCTTGCGCAGGATGATTTATCTGAAGGCAGGGTATTAAATGCCTGGCAAAAAGTTCCCCTAAATGTCAGCTTGCTGACCAAGGATGCACGCTTGAAAGCCCAGTCCATCCATCCCTGATTGCTTTTTTTTATTGACAGAATTAATATTAACGTGCATAATATTTTCTAGAATGGACACCCTGAATGATAAAAAGCATTGTAACGCCAAAAAACCTATCAGTTCTTGTTGATCTTCCAAGGTTGTTTCCCTCTGGTCACAAGCTCATCTGCTGGTTTACATTTTAACTGCTGCCACTACTTCTCCTGTGACAGAAAAATATTGCAATTTATTCTACCTTATATAAAGACTGAGTGTCGTAAATTTACAATAGAGAAGGTATAGTAACCCTAAAATTATACTGCTATGAGAAATGAATTTCAAAGTTTGTACAAGCACATAAATAAATAACCCTGTGAGGCAAGGAATGTAGGTTACCACATCAACGTGGCACAGACACAATGATATCAAACTTAAAATAAGCTTATTTTAACCTTGAACCATCCATCCGTTTTGGGTAAGAGCGATCCGTGTGCCTGGGTTTTCCTCAAGAATTGATAGTTTAAAATATTTTGTTCTGGGAAGGAACGTACCGTCCTTGGGATATATTATATTAATGAATAAGTAGGGCTAAGTAAGTATAACTATAGTATGTCTGCTCGCTATATAATCGGCATTTACCAAGAAGTTGACTATATCATCCCTTAAAGTGTTCCACTCCACCGAATCCTACTGGCCCGAGAATCCAAGATAGGCTGCCAAAATACCCCCAGCCGCAGGCCACGAGCCAGGATTATGCTGCTGCTCGGCCAAAACTTGTTCAGACCCATCTTTGCCTGTACCCCATACCAGATTCTGTATTTGTTTCGTGTTGATATTGAATAGATACGAGCCCCCGGTTCCGCCTGTAATCTCAATTGCGTTCAACTGGCAGTACTTACCAGGACAATTACCCTCGTAACTGACTCCATCCCAAGTGTTAAAAAAGGTCCAGAAACCCGTTCCGTAAAGCATGATTCCACTTCCCCCTGAGATCCGCATACCCCAACCCATCCGACACTGCGCGTTGTCATCGCCGTTGCAGTTTGAGAAGTCGGGATCCTTGTATGCCGCATTTGGTGTCCACACGGCAGGATCCCAGGGTTGCCAGTAGGCGGTTTCAAATTGGCTGAAGGAAATATATACATTTTGCGCGTCAACGATGTTGGTTCCGTATAAGTCGGTGTGTTCCGGGGAGACCCCCATCAGCCATGTGCCCTTTGTGGATTCGATTAAGACACCTCGTCCGGTACCAATAAAGCCACTTGCCCCGGCGCCGTCAATGGAGTGGTCAGCGGTCCACGCCCACATGTTCTCAACGTAGGCCTGTGATGATTCCGTGAGGTGCAGGTGCATGAATCCGGCTTTGCAGTCGATTGGGGATCCGCCACATTTCTGATTGACTTCAGAACCGGCAATTCCTCCGATAAAAAGATGCGTGGTGTGGAATGAGACGTCACCAGGGTTGTTACCAGCCATGTTCACTTCAAGTAAGATTGCACCGGGGAGGATTTCGGCGATTGTTATCGCCATATCGACCATCTCGGCAACCCCTACTTCACCCTTTTTACCAACCTGGACGACAGGTCGGGGGTTATTAGCGTCAGCGAAGCTGGCACCAGAGCCGCTGATTGTAGACATAAATTCACCAACAATTCGGGAACCGGGCGGAATTATGATAGTGTCGGTAACGATATAGGTGCCATGAGGAAAAAAAGTGATTTTACAATTGGCGTTATCCTGCAGGGCTTGATTGATAGCAGCTGTATCATCAGTTTTACCATCGCCCTTGGCACCCGCATTTTTGACGCTTGCAAAGCTGGAAACGTCGTATTCTCCATATGTAGGCTGGGCCTTGACGAGGTATTTGCCATCACTAGATAGGAGGGCGGCAGGACGATTGACAGTAATCTCCCTAGCCATAAAATGATTGACGGTAGGGTCATTAGAATTGTCGACGTATTGGTTACCCATCACGTAGCTCTTAACAGTTCCCGTCAACTTTATATCACCGGCTTGAAAGGTCGTTTTGTCTTCGTCATTCACGAAGTTGTCGATAATGACCGAGCCGGCTCCATTTCCTGAAAAGGCTGCATTGATGGCAGGGCCGGAATTTGTAGCAGAGCAGTCTACAAATGATGCGCCACCCTGGACGGAATTTGTTCTTCCCATTTCAACCCCTATTTTCTAGTAAGCTTGGAGTCAACTGCAACGTATCCCTTCTTGCTGCGTACCTAGTCCGCATGTATCAAAGTGAAGTCCATGGAAGGTTGCTCCAAACACCGATTGAATGTCAAGTCCCGTATTACACCTGTTGAACGTGATACCCTTCAAAGTATATTGTTGGTTGTTGAGAGTAATCCCAACACGACCACCGTTGAACGTCTTCGCGGTATAGAAGTTAGCACAGATAGATAGCGGTGTAATATAGCGCTTCCCCGAGCCTTTCTTGCCATTCAAAAAATACCAAAATTATCACTTACAATATCGGAGATGATGATAGGAGATCCACCACCACCGTTATTAGAGCCTTCTTGACCTTGCATCGTGAGCCCCAAATGCTGACTCGAATCGGGCATATTGAAGACGCAGTTGACTAGAGTAGATGTCTGGGAAACCGCCCAGTCCAGCAAGCGCATGCGGGAATCTGGACTGATATCTGTGGAATCGAAGATAATGTTTCGGATGGAGATCATGAAGTTGGTGGGGGAGACTTGTTCGGGATCGGAACCTCGAACAAGGGGGTCTAGGGCGGAGGCAGCTTTGAAAATTGGCATATTTAGAGGGTCACCCCTTAACTCTGTGCCGATGTAAAGGCGAATCGTCTCGGAAATCAGGTAAGTTCCCCCCGGAACATAAATAATAGCTTGTCGCCCGGTATATCCACCACAGTTCCCCCCTGGACAGCGACCTCCATCTAAGAAGACTCAGCACATGATTCCAAGGAAGAAATGTAAAAAAATTTACCGTACCATCTATAGCAGCTTGTATTGCTGCTGTGGAATCACTTCCATCACCAGCCGCCCCATAATCCCGGACATTGCGGTATACTTTGAAGTCATCCCCCCCTTCTAGAAATGGAGATGTCCCTTGCTTCTCGATTTCCTCGTACCAGTATTTCTGTGGGTTTGACGGAGTCAAAGGGCAATCAACCAGTTTTGATACGGCAAGTTGCGTCTCATTCAACAGAGTTGATAATGCATCAGCCGGCGTAGGGAGTGCTCTCGCCTCAGTCAGTTTGACCCATGCTGCCGCAGCAAAAAGTAGGGAATGTATCTTCATGTCGCCAAAAAGGAAGGCGACTAACGAGGGGCGCGAAATCCTGGCTCAACAAATATCTAGTAATACGAGACAAATTTCACCAAAAGACAACGAGCATAGGGACTTCGGGAGGAGAAATAAAATTCAAGAAGCTATATTTATGGGGATATTGATATAGACGAAGAATGTTGAAAACCTTGGATAAAAAGGGGACCAAAGAACCTAAATAGGTCAAACAAAAGGGGGGACACCCGAAAAAAATATAGCTGAAAACCAGTTATAAACATTTCAGCCCTGAGCAAATGGGATATGTAGGAGTGGAGTAATCGTATCACAGTATGATGATGATTAATCATATCTCCATCAATCAGAATCCCTGTTGGTTTCGCTCTGAAAAGAAACTGGGAAAAGGCTGACAAGTTTATTGCCAGGGCTGAATTGAAGGGTGGCATCTAAATCCCGGTGAGTTAGGGCATGGGCCCCTTTTCAACGCCCTGGGCGTTGATACGACATTGTCCATATCCCCACTCAAATACATGTCAACGTTACCAGATAGCATAGTTACACCTTCGGTTAGTTAACGTAATGAGTTGATGGAGCATGGGGGTATACTTACTCTATTATTATCAATTTCCTGGGTACGGAGTAACTCACGAGAGCTTACTAGGATTTTTAGTCCGGCCAAAAAATAAGTCGCCGTTAACCTATCGGCGACAATGACAGAAACAGGGGCGTTGTCAATGTTTAGTATTCAAGCGGCATGCCAATTATTCCGTGGCCTAATGATTACTTTGGCGTTCCGAGCTCAACCAGTTTTCAGCTAGCATAATATGGGGATACAAACTCACCTTCTCACTCTCAGGGCCGATCTTAGGCGTGGGATTCGCCAGGGTGCTGTTCATGGGGGTGGGGGCATACGTCCGTAGTGATGCCAAATATAAAGGTAGAAGAGGTAGGAGAAAATGATCTGGTTAATCTGGAGACCATATTCTTGTCCAACCTCGGAATTCATAACGTGTCGTATAAACCTGATTTCGAGGCATTAAAAAACGCAAAAGTCTTAAGGCGAAGAAAGAGATTAAAGAATCCCTGTCTTAGGATGGGTTAACTTCCAGCAACCCTGGAGATGAAATACTGATGGTCATAAACAGCCATCCGTACATCAAAAGCCATTCCAAAGACCTAGATGGTAGATATATCTAGTCATTATATGTGGAAAAAACCGGGGAAAGAGTATATTGCTATAATGACTTCAAACAAGTTGGAGAACAATGGGCCAAGTCCATATACATGACCCAATGTTCCGAAGTCGATGGAGGAAAAGATACCTGGGCTGTTAGGGCCGTAGGGAGCTCCCAGGGCCTCGTCTGATTGGAACTGTTCACCATTTAGTCGGCCGGTTAATAGGAAGGGTTGTGGGAATGAATTCGTAGGTTGGGAAGACAACAGTTACCTCCAGATAAAATACCATCCCATGAGCTGAAATGGTGGAAGCCATGACCTTAGTAGGGGATTGTCGTAGCAGCACTGGCAAGTGGTTTGCTACTAGTCGAAACCATAGCCAAATAAACAAAAATGAAGACCTGTGATCACATATTTGACAACGTGGCCGCCGTTATGGCATCCTTTCTATGATAAGTGTTGTTCTTGCCAAATTTTTGGTGGCTGGACCGCGAACATGGAAGTGGTAGAATGAGTTTCAGTTCCAAGATAGAGACCCGGAAAGCGTATCCTAGAAGTTAGTTGTAACCTTGCTTCCCGACAGCGTTTGAACTCCCAGGTACTCGAGATACTCGGCCGGTCAAACCCTTTTGAAGAGGGCATGAATTTGGTGTTGTAACAGTGGATAACCCCTAGGAATGAAGGCTCTGGGGATGTTGTAACAAGATGCGTGATCCCAAGTGGAAGAACAGGGGCATGATATGGTCTGTTGTAAAAGTGACGATGGTAGTACGGAGTAGATTGAAGCTGGATGAAGTATGGACTTTGCCGGAACCTTAAATCGACGACGCTCGATGGGAATCACGTGAGCAGCCGGATGCGGGAATAATTTGATCCATTGTGTGGTCGATAATTTGGGGCATGCGGGGATTGCCAATTCGACACGCCAGCAACCAGACGATCTTACGGCGGTGATACTTGGATCATTATAGCAAATATATATATTTGTGCTAAGCTCTAGCCGACCATCTGCTCGCCTATTTCCTTCCTTCGAGTCTTCAGGCTTTCCCGCCAGTGCCCGGAGATATCCTTGATCGCTTCTCCGCATGGCCGCCTCCCTACAGAGCCTCAGCGGGCTCCTCCAACGGAGCACGATCGACGACCCCGAGGAGATCATTAAGGCATGCAATGCGCAGTTGAAAAAGTCCAAGAATGATCTCGATGCGCTCCACGTCAAAACAGTCGCCCTGGTAAAATTAGACCGCTTCGAGGATGCGATTCGGGTGATTGAGGAAGGAGGGGATGCGCTGAAGAACCGGGTCCCTTTGGAATGGTCATACGCTTTGTACAAGGCTGGGAAATTGGACGAGGCTACGAGGATTGCGGCAGCCACGGAAACGGGAAGAGGAGGGAAGCATGTTGAAGCTCAAGCTGTACGTCGGGTCTTCTGAGCTCAGGACCCCATTCCAAAGGGAAGACGCTAATGATAATGGGTATTTTTCCAGACATATCGAGCAGAGAACTTCCGTCGAGCTGCCGAGATTTATAAAGAGTTATCGGCGGAGAATCCTGCACTCGCGCAAGAACAGAATGATATCCACATCAATTCCCGAGCGACGGATGCGCAGCTTCAATGGTCTGGGTTGGGGAGCTTGGTACACAATACAAGGCCTACCCGGGAGGATTTGGAAGCATTCGAAACAACCTATAATATAGCTTGCGGCGCTATTGGAAGAGGGGAGCTTGACACTGGTGCAGTGCTGTTAAAACGCGCCAAAGGTTCACATCTTCTATGTCCCTACTACTCGGCATGAACATCATCTAACGAATCAAACCACAGAGCTTTGTAAATCATCGGAGGACCTTTTACCAGAAGATAAAGTAGCAGAACTTCTACCTATCGCTGTTCAGCAGCTATATGTTGCTTTGAAGCAAGGGAAAATCGACGAAGCCAAGAGCCTGACCGAGGAAATCAACATCGCCGAGTATGTTTCGCGCCTAGAATCCCCATGTTAGAGATACTAATATTCGTTATAGTATTCCCGAGCTCTCGACGAAAAAAATTGCGCAGAATAATATTACCATTACCTCCCAGTCCGAGTCCGAGTCGAATCCCTTTATCCTTCATAAACAGTTCCACCAAATACCAGCGTCAACGGACGGCGATAGACTGTTTTCTTTCCAGAACAGGACACTGATCGGAAACTCTCATGTTATAGATCTGCTGGTCCGTAAATTCGACGGTATAATTAGGTCGACTACGAAAGCTCTCTCGTCACACCCCGCTCCCACTGCATCACCTGATATTAATACTCTTTCCATTTTCAACATTGCGGCGCATGCCCGAGACACCACAGGCGAAGCTAGCCTAAAAGAGGTACTTCCTCTCTTAGAAAAGAGGCCGCAGGATGTTGGGCTTGTCCTCACAATCATCCAACTGTATGTTGCAGCTGGAAATGTTAGTTCCGCCATCTCGGTTCTAGAAAGCTTTTTCAAACGCCTGGACGAGTCGATATCGGAGTCAGACAAGGATATTCGGTTCAACCCAGGCCTTGTCGGTGTCTTGATTTCCCTGTATAGAATCCAGGGCCGCAAAGCCCACATAAAGACAGAGCTCGCGAAAGCTGCATCTCACTGGCAGCCACGTGCAGACAAATCCCCCTCACTCCTTCGGGCCGCCGGTGCCTCTCTCCTCACATCCGCCAACCCGTCAGACCTAGACACCGCAGGCCAAATATTCACCGAACTCCATAGCGCCGATCCAACTGACCTTCTCGCAACGGCTGGGTATATCGCGTCCTATGCCACCACATCCCCCGAAAAGGTGCAATCCGAACTCCAGAAACTCTCTCCTATCCAAGAACTCATCTCGGGTGTCGATGTATCTGCATTAGAAGCTGCAGGTATTCCCTCCATAGCACCAGTCACGACGGTCGCGGCAGGAACAGGGCGTAAGCGGCCTGCAGACGACAGCAAGCAAGGTGCTACGAAGAAACGAGTCCGCAAATCGCGTCTGCCGAAAGATTATGACCCGAGCAAGAAACCGGACCCAGAGCGTTGGCTTCCTCTGCGTGACCGCTCCAGCTATCGACCCAAGGGGAAGAAGGGGAAGCAGAGGGCGGCGGATCGGACACAGGGAGGCGCGGTTAACGAGAAAAGCGAGGAATCTGCTGCGTCCACGCCTGTTATTCAGGCCAAGGGACAAGGTGGAGGCAACTCGAAGAAAAAAAAGGGGAAGGGGAAGAAGTGAGATGCATGTGTAGAGGATTTGTGTTAGGGTGGCCCATTTCACCTAACTTGCTAGGTCTTAATCGTCCCATTTTGCTTCACTCCATCTCCTTTTTTTTGATGAATGAAATGTTTTGTCTTAATCTTTTTTATGTATCCAAAGGATATAAAATACAAAATAGAGATAAGGGATAGATGGATATTTCCACTTGGCTGCTGTGCTTTTAACCTCCATGACGCCCTCTGGCCCAGATGTTGGCGGTCCACTGAATTCCCCGCCGTTCTCGAATTTCTGACCATGCCGATTCTTCCCACCACTTGTTCCATTCTTAGTTTCAGAAACCATTGGGTTGGTTGCACATACAAACCTCGCTGGAGCAGTTTCCCGTTGATGTATTGGTGGCGGGGGGGTATGGTAGAACTTACGTAATCACATAGTTGGGAAACTTCCCCTGTTATCCCATACTTCCTCCCGCTCCCCTGGAACCAACCACCCAAGGTTCCGTGGGAAGCTTCCGTCGATTGTATAAAAGAAACGTTGAGACGTGGGAGTTTGACGCCCATAATGCCTCCGACAAGGAGAATGACCAAGCCGCTGTATGGATGGCGTTTAACTACTAGTACGGAGTATGGATTCCGCCGCCGCAAGTCTCGAAGGGGTGGAACGGCCCTTTGTCCATAGCAAAACAGCGTTCCCAATCATGCGGGAGCAGCCACCCAGCGTCACACTCTTGTTGATATCTTTGTGCTGTCTTTGTGTGCCCCTGTGGTTCTTCGTTGATATCGTATCCCTGGTGTTGGAGAATGGAAATCGAGGCGGTGCATACCTTGGCAAATACGAGGGTGATGTAATTGTGGCTGACCAGATCGGTAATGGCCGTACGGACGATACCCTGCAGTCTGCGGCTGAGCGGTATTCAAACAGGCAAATCACCCCGCCGGCCTGCGTAAGCCGAGCCTTACCGTACCGTTTGGGCCATACGGCAGACACGCTGCTGTATCGGTACTGTCACGCCTCACGATGTCTGGATTGCTCCCCACCTCAGGCTGTATTTAACACTCTCGCTGCCCTGCCCGTCTTTGGCTCGCTGTCTTGCTTGTCCATCCTCGCATCGTCGCCCTCTATCCCCTCTCCCGACCTCCTTTCTGTGTCTGTTTTCGAGACGCAACCTTCGCCATGGGAGTAAGTGCATGCCCTGAGACCCCTCCAACTACCCCGCCATCGCCCCGCGCAGAGTCTCTGTGGCTCATCGAAATGCGCGCCCTCTCCACCGTAGAAGGCGGGATTTGCTGACATCTGCGTGTTTCTGGGAATAGCTCGCTTCAAAAATGGCTGCGGCCCAGGCTGCCCCTCCGTCCGGCTATCCCGGTGGTCCTCCTCCTCCAGGCCCTCCTCCTGCTGGTGCTGGTGCCGGAGCCCCGAAACCAGGCGCATATGTAAGTGCACCCGCCCTCCATGGCCGATATGCTGGGCTACAGTGGGCGAGATGAAAACTACGAGGGACCCCTCGCCGTGATATATCAAAGCCACAGCCCAGGCAAGGCGGTGTTTCTGCGTGGCTAACCTCTAAGACAGCCTGGACAGCCAGGACAGCCCGGCCAGAGTCAGCCATACCAGGCGTTCCCCGGTGCGCAGGGACAAGCTCCACCGCCGCCTGTAAGCAAATCACATTCTCTTCTTGCCTGCCCAAGTCCCGTGCCTTAGTCTGGGAAAATCCTGCCCAATATTCTGTTTTTTCCGGGACGACATCATCGTCTGTTGTCATCATCGTTCATTCCGCAACTATTTCCTGTTTTCCTCTCCCTCGTCCCTGTTGTTTCTCGGGCTGCCGAACGACTATCTTCTGGGACGAATCTCGTTGCCTCTGCCGTTCTATCTCTTCGCAACCATGTATCGTCCATATGGCCAACAATATCCTGGACAGCCACACCCAAGCTCGCCGCAACCCCCCCACCCCGCTGGCTCCCAACCCCAGCAACCTCAGTATGGTCGACCAGGCATGACTTCGACCCCCTCACCTGCTCCGGGCTATCCAGGAACTCCTCAAACTCCCCAATCTCCCTACCCGCAGAACTATCAACAGCCTAATCGGCCGAATATGTCGCCAGCGCCACAACCCAACTACCAACAAAGCTACCAACAGCCCTCTTACGGCCAGCAACCGCAAGCAGCATATGGACAACAACAGCCATCGCCCTCACCACAACATCAACAGGCCTATGGTGCCCCTCCACAACAGCCCCCATACGGACAGACGTACAATCAGTCATATCCTCAACAACAGCAACAACCCTACCCTCAAAGCCAATCCCCATACGTTCGTCTATTTTCCTAGTTTGTGCTACTGCGTGCTTTTTTTAATTTTTTTTGTTTTTGTTTTTTCTCTCTTGGGAATAACATCGACTGACGATTTTATCGCCGTGCTAGGGACAACAACCAGGCCAATACCCTCCACAAGGAGCCCCCGGATATCCCCCACAAGGAGCCCCCCCACAAGGAGCTCCCGGCTACCCACCTCAGGGAGCTCAGCAATATGGTGCCCCTCCTCCTCAGCCACCTTCCCCGCATATGACCGCTATGTATAAGCAAGCCCTTTTGAGTACCGTTCAAGAGAAACAATTGCAGGCCATGTACCCACCAGGTTCACCAGCTCTTGATCAGATTGCGTCTCGTATTACCAATCAGGTTGACCATTTCTGCTCTACTTGGAGAGTGCCTCGCGAAGTCGGACAGGACGTCGTCAAGCTTGCCCTCTTCGATGTGATTTTGTACATTGACGACAGTGGCTCTATGGGATTTGAGGAAAACGGCGAGCGTCTCAATGATCTCAAACTAATTCTCAATCGCGTTGCTTTTGCTGCCTCGCTGTTTGATGATGATGGAATCAATATCCGTTTTATGAACAGCGACCAGCAGGCAAACAACATCAAAAATGAAAAGGATGTTGATCATCTTATGACCACCTTCCGTCCCCATGGTATGACGCCGTTAGGCACCAAACTGTTAGAAAAGGTCCTGGAGCCTCTTGTGGTGGCCCCAGCTCGAGCTGGCCAGTTGAGGAAGCCAGTCCTGGTAATAACCATTACTGATGGACAACCCACTGGAGAAGGTATGGACGGCGTTGCCAATGCCATCAAATACGCAACCACTGAGTTGGGACGCCTGCCAAAATATGGTCGTGGTGCGATATCCTTCCAATTCGCCCAGGTTGGGAACGATACAAGAGCGCGAGAATTCTTGAGCAAGCTTGACGAAATGCCTGGCATCGGAGAGCTCATTGACTGCACATCTAGTAAGCCGACCCACCTTCAACCAAGTTATCGAATCATTCTAATAGTTTTATCACAGATTTCGAAGTCGAGCAGGAAGAGATGGCCCTTGCCAACCCCCCCGTTTACCTAACCCCGGAGCTTTGGGTAAGTTGACTTTATCTTTTTACTCAAGATAAGTGCAGACAAAAGCTAACTCCGATATCCAGCTTATCAAAATGCTTCTCGGGGCAATCGATTCCTCATACGATACTAAGGATGAGAAGTCATCCCGTCAACCTGCCGCCCCCCCGGCTCCTCCAGCGGGACAGTACGGAGCTCCACCTCCTACGCAATACGGTGCCCCCCCACCCGGACAATACGGAGGATATCAAGCCGCCCCCCCACCACCACAACAAGGTGGATATGGCGGTTATCCACCCCAAGGCGGCCAACCTGGCTATGGCCAGCCACAAGGTTACGGACAGCCTCCTCAGCAGGGCGGTTATGGTCGTCCTCCACCACCCCAGGGCGGACCCGGAGGCTATCCTCCACAAGGGGGGTATGGTGGGCAACCTCCACAAGGAGGGTATGGTGGACAACCTCCTCAGCGATACTAGAGGAATTATTTTGCGTGGCAGCCCGCTGCAGCTTAATCTTTCTTCCTTTACTTTCATTGCTTTACTGGAAGTCATGTCTCTCTTACGTTAATATCTTCTATGCCGCCCTTGACTTATCCAATCGACGAATAGGGAATTGATGCTGTAATCATTCAGCGGTTATGAGTAGCAGATACGATTATGTTATGTGTGGAAGGAAGGAAGGCATGGCATGAATATTTGTTTCTTGTTTTCAGTTCTTGCATGTGTTTTTTTTTTTGTTGTTATATTGATATGACTTTTTAACTATGGTCTTGCTATGAATTGAATGGTTGATTGCTTTTTTGTTGTTATGCCTCCTATTTAGAAGCCATGGTTTTTATTGTATTTTGCGGGGTCAACTAGATATGTGTCGAAATTGTCTGTTCATCTTAGACTTTTATGTCTTGATTCTCTCCTCTGGGAACTATGTACTTACCCCTGCAATCGACTAAATCCGATAGACATCATATGTATGGTGCTGTTCTTAAAATAGTACACATGACGTCAGTGCTTTAATTAGCTTGGCTCTGTGTCATTGTGCACAGTGTAGTGTGCGACCTGACATCCATGAGGAATAAGCGCGGCCGCGTAACCCCTTATCCTAACTGCCTATCCTTACCCCTCTACAGAAGGTTATGCCCATATGGGCATTCATGTTTAGTAAATTATGTAGTTGTGGGTCATATTGCAATTGCATAACTATATACATGTAAGAAGAGAGATAAGAAGAGTTAAGATAATAAGTTTCCTTTTTTTTCTTTGCTTCCCCCCTTCCGTGCGAAAGCTGGAATATAAAGGGAGAAATTTACTCTGTACATAGCCATCTAACAGAAAGAGAGAGCGAAATCCCCCAGCTATGGACTTATTTCGTCTCAGACGGCCCATATGTCGCCGCCCACGCATCATAAGTTGGCGACAGCATAAGCTGCTGCATATGCCGTCTCCGAATTCCCACATTGCCGCCATCGAAAATCGGCAATACCATCGCGGTATTCAGCAGCTCGGCGAATGGCTGGCTCAGGTCATAAGCCGTGCTATATCCGGATACCCGGTCCATGGTTAGCTTGGCACCACCTCCCCCAGACCACAATAAACCCGAAAACTTACATTCCAACCGCATTAATCGCATCCGTACAAGCCTTGACAGCCGCATCGCTACAGTACACCTTCGCAGCCAGCGCCAGCTCCCTACGCGCATCATACTCGCCGGGCCCCTTCTCCATAGCATGGGCCGCTTTCCACGTCAATGCGCGCGACGCCTCCGTCTGCATCTTGATACTAGACAACAAGTCCGCAAACGCCTGGCGCTCCAGCAGCGGCACGGCGCCATTGCGCGAGTCGCGCTTGGCGAACGCCAGCGCGGCATCGAACGCTGCCCGCATCAGCCCGACGCCCATGGCGCCCACGAGGACGGCGCTGGCGTCGAACGAGCCAAAGGCTACCTGCGCGCCCTGGCCTGGTGGGCAGAGGACGTTCTTGGCTGGGACGCGGACGTTGGTGTATCGTACGTGGGGTCCGGAGACGGAGGTGTGGCCTGGTGTTGAGATGTGGCGGAGGACTTCAAATGCGCCCGCACCGCTGCGGTCGAGGTCGGCGCGGGTTACTAGGATTATCATGACGCGGTCCCCGGGGTTGCTATCGGGCGCCGCGGGGGCGTCGTCGTCGCTGACATCGCGGCAGACGACGCAGGCGAGATCGCACCCCTTGAAATCCCACCCGGCACAGTTGGTCGCCCACATCTTCTCGCCGTTTATAACCCACTCGTCGCCCTCGCGGCGGGCTGTGGTTTGGAAGCCAGGCGCGCCTTTCTCCAGGGCATTGGCGACGCCGCCAGGTTCGCTGAATACCAGGGAGGCCAGCGGCGCGCCCTCGCCGCTGAGGAAGGGTGCGAGGAACTCGGCGTGTTCGGGCTTTGCCGCGATGTTCAGCGGGGTGAGGCCGAGACCAGTCGCGAAGATGGTAAGAGCTGCGGAGGGTTCGACGGCATAACACTCCTCGACCATGATGGCCGCTTCAACGAGGCTTCCGCCGCTGCCGCCGTGGGCGGGCGAGATCTGGCCCTTGAGCAGGCCGCCCTTCACGGCTGCGGAATAGGTGGGTTGGGTAGCTTGGAACCGCTCGTGGTGCTGTTCATGCTTTAGGTATTCGGAGCGGGCGGGTTTGAGGACATGCTGCGCGAAGCCGGCGGCGGCGGCGCGGGTCGCGGCCTCTGTTGGGCCAAGGTGGAAGTCTACGGGCATGTTATGGGTATGAGGGGGCTGTGGGGGGGAAATCGATAAGCGGTGTATTGTTGTCAAACCGCACAGCGAGTGTAGAGAACGGAAAGCAAAAAATGATGACCCTTGATTCAATCCCCTCGTTGACCTTCTTATATATGGACGGGCCCGCGGGGCGTCAACCCCGCCGACAGCTGAAGGAAGTTATTTTTTGTTGGCGGGGTGGGCTAGCAGGGGCTGAAGGATTCATGGATAGCTGGTGGCTGAGCCTGGCCGACAGCATGGACGCGGGGTAGCTGGACCAGCGGGCGAAAACATCTTTCATAGTACTATGTCATTGTCGGTATATCTTTCGTAGCTAGTACTACAAGGCCGTTGAAGTCGCTGAGGTTTGATGGACGAGGAGAGAGAGACCTCGGGAGAATATCAATTAGGGTAAGCAGAGCACGTGACCTGGGCTGGCTCTGTACCTACACTAATCCTATTATAGCCTAGTTTTTAGTGCGAGACTTGACCTCTGACGTCGAGGAACTACAGTCTTGGCGGGTGCCTTCAACATCATCTCTGAAGGCTAAAGTTAGTATGCGGAATTGGATCCCGATTCTATGCCAACTGCTTGGTAATGTTGTAACTTGTAAGTAAGCGACGTGATGCCAATTGGAATTCAACTCCGAAATGTGATCTGTATGAAACACGTGCTGTTTATTGTTGCTCATTCCAACACTGCTTGGGATTGAAAGTAGAGAGTTAAGGTGGTTGCTCAGAGAGCTACCACCGACAACCCCTATTTATCCAGCCCCTGACCAATGGCTGCCCCTGATTGCTGATCCTAGCTCAAACAACCCGCATTTAAGGCTCCTTATTATGCATGCGTTCTATCCCCTCATCCATAGGTTTTGCCCATAGTAGTGCAGTATTGCAAGAGGCCATTCTATTTTTCCAAAGGGGTCTTCAGCCACTGGAAGTGGAGTAAATTACCACCTTTTAACCTATGAGCAGGCTGGGAAAAAAGGACACTACTAATATTAGCATAACCTACAGATGAGGGGAGAATCCTATCCAATTCCTTTCCAATTTCCGTTTGCAATTACATCTCCATTGTATGCACAAAAGTCCGAGTGGTTAAAAGTACATTAAGATGCCATCTCTATCAAATAAAACAATGTTTGGTGGAAAACTTAAATCCTGCGACTTCTAGAAACATGGAGACGAAATCTAAAATCGGACTTGGACTTGAGGTACAAAATACTACGTATAGTTACTATAAAGGTTGGACAAATAATGGTGTAAAGTCTGTCGGCACTGGCCATGTCCCATTTACCCAGAGGCCATTTATTAAATAAAGCCCAACAATAGGAAAAAGGGTAGCATAAGTCGAGTAGTTACGCATTTTCCAGACGTGACAGGACAACTTATATATTGCCTTAGAAACGGTAATTACCTGCTTGAAATCCGTAGATACTAATAATAATCTAGTAGTAAACGGAATTGGCCTTCTCGTTAACTAGCGGCCTCGCAGAGCTAACTTCCAAAACCAATAACGAGTTAAACAACGGAGTCACAAGTCAACCAGTTAACTAACTTTCTTTTTTTTAGAAAAGAATAGTCCGTTGAACTCCGTTCACCCGTCAAATCTTTACTCCGCATGTACGGAGTAGAAGAGTTGGATATATCACCACATAAAAAAAAGTTCCTGTTCACAAGAGATAACAGCCATTACCATCCTTAACCTACAACGACCCCTTAAGACCCAAAATCCCCTCTATATTTGCAGGCTCAATACAGCATCGTTTTGCAACCACATAACTATCTCGTCCCTGATCCTAGCCACCAGCTCATCACATAAAAACCACCCTGATTGGCTCTAGAAAATAGCCCTAATTCTGCCATGAGCTCGATCCCTCAGGAGCCGGGGAAACCCTCATATTGTGCCAACTGCATTTGCCATAACCACGAACCTTGAAGGGAAGAAATATGACTACTGGCGATCGCTTTTGTGAAAGTTGATAGGCCCTAGAGCAGGAGAAGACAGCTTCGGCATGTCTGGGCCCTACCAGCTACCGCCTGGAATCCTGAAGGAAGGGTTCTAAATTTTAAACTTGCTACTAGTTGGATTATATAGATAGTTACATGTTTCCCGGACCCCCCTGAGATCTTGAGAGCAAGGCATTTAAAGGCTTCAAGACTTCCACATCCTTGACCTTCTCTGTTCTCCCTTCACTGTACATTCATTGCGGTGGCCCGATTTTATCTTCCTGACACTCATTTTATCCCACCCCCATTCTCTTCTTGCTTCCAGTTTCAACTGGCCTTAATACTTTTAACCAAAGTCACTCATTTTTAAACAATCATCCAGAGTCAAAGATGAAGGTATAGTTTGCCCCTGAATAACAAACCTTTGAGTTCCCCAGAGGATATATGTTTCTAATGAGAACAATCTCTCCGCAGATCTCCACCATCGTCGTCGCAGCAGCTGCGATAATCAGCCCGGCCATCGCCAACACCGTGACCGTCAACACTCCGTGAGTTCTCCAGTCTCCAGAACGGAATCGTATTTTTGAAGAAGCAAAAAAAAAAAAAAAATCCTAACCCAAATGCCACACATAGCGGCTTCGAAACATGGTGTTACACCGCGCCGAGAGATGTGATCAACGCTTTGAGCCCGCGTCACATCGCCGACGTCGTTCGCGAATTTTGTCAAGAGAACGACGGCAAGCATGTTGGGGGCGGTGGGAATATCCGTAAGAACATTGAGGGTTACAGGTTGTACGACGGCAGCGGCCCGGCCAAAGTCACCCTTCGGCTGGATCGGACAACCATCAGGGACGGCCGTGTTTCCGTCGATTCATGCACACGGTTGTTTGATAATATTGTCTCGCTCTGCCCACCTGCCGTGAATGGGAACTTTGAAAATTTCAAGGGTGGCGCGGCCTTTTTTATAAAGGACTTCGGAGGATGGTCGGCTACTCTTTTTACCTAGAAAGGGAGAGACAGCGCTCTAGGGGGGGGTGGACCTAGTGCCGTTGTCTGTTCCTGAAGGGGTTCGAATTGTTCGGAGCCAAACACTGGTCTTGAGAAGGTTGTCTGTCTATTAATAAAACTCTCTTGCTCCCTGGGGACCTGATATATCAGTTCTGTTCCATAATCACCATATTTGGACGAGCATATTTGTTTGATCATGTTTCTTCTACCTTGTATATCCTGGGTTTTCCATCTCATGTAAACGCTTCTGCAGCTCTCCCATCCAAGGC
Organism: Onygenales sp. PD_10; assembly: GCA_032988465.1. Classification (NCBI taxonomy): domain Eukaryota; kingdom Fungi; phylum Ascomycota; class Eurotiomycetes; order Onygenales; species Onygenales sp. PD_10. Next base: position 119,161 of record JANTQH010000052.1, on the reverse strand, counting down.
AGAGTGCTGTTGATTCCATTTAATTTTTTCAAAATGGAAATTCTTTCTCATCCTAGGGGGGATTGAAATATTGGAAAATGCCTGGGCAAGGGAACGGTCCGGTGAGATCATTGAGAAAACCAAGAACTGCCTGTATAAGGAAATGCGTTAACAGGAGAGAGTGAGGGACGTAAGGTTGATGGCAAACTATTTAAAAACTCGTTCGCCCCCATAACCTGCGGTCTCCAGTTATTTAAAAGCTTCTTCCTATGATGGGCCGGGAGGCGGGGGGCGCGCGAATGCAAGGGGTAACCGACCGCCGGTTCCCTTCTCCATCTCCCGCCTCCCGATTATTGCCCAGGCCTGGCTCTTTTTTCTTTGTGAGGGTTTCGCAGGGGTGGATGAAGAATGTGTCAGACCGACTCAGACCGACTCAGAGTGAATTGGACTGACTCAGACGGAGATGTGGAGGTAGGTAATTGGTATATTTGTTGAATAGTGAGTGATAATTATTGTATTTTGGTTTGGTATTATAGTTGTGCATTAATAGCTGCTGAATAGTATCAATGCAATAGACATGGATGGATGGAAGTCAAGACGGAGCAGCCCATGAAGGCGATCAAGTCACGTGCACCGCCGGCCGGTGGAGCCGCATTCCCAATGTAGTTTAGCGGCACATGACGCCGAAATCGTGGCTGTGTAATTTTTCATTTAGAGTGCTTAGTCAGCAGCTCTGGGATTTCCTCCACTCACAGGCCGCGATGGAATTGTTCGATCTCCTCAACCACCGACAACATCCAGAGCCGTTCGTTGTCAAGACGGGCTTCTCGCGCTTCTTGCTGCCCGCTATCAAGCATTGACCGCTGCTGTGAGCCTGTGGCAGGTTTTTGGCCTGATCGAAGTGGCCAATTCCCTCGGCCCCACCGCCGCCTGTCGGGTCTGGGGTCGAACAAGTGTCGATGTAGCAGCGGACGCGCAATCGCGGCTCTGGTCCCTGGTACAGCGGTTGAACCCAAGAACAACCCAAGAAAACCCGAGGAGAGCAGCCAATTATGCGCACTCGTTTCCCCATCATCGTCGCCTTCAACCACTTGATGGTGCTTATTGACAGCCAGACGCCTCGCATTCCCTTTTCTCAATACGCGGGAAGAGTCCCTTCGTTTTCATCCTATTTTTAACCCATCGTTTTAGCAACATATGTTAAATTTTCCCTCTCTCACTATTATTATATTTTAACATCTTCTTTGGACTTTTTTGGAGTTTTCTGGAATAAAATTGGCCTGAAGGTTTGCACCCCCACTCGAAAAACCGCGTCTGCAGCCCCCTCCACGCCTTCCCTTGGGTGTGATCCACCACTATTCCTTGGTCTCACCAGAGCCGAGACAGGCGGACGCTGACTGGAGAAACTCGCCAGTGTCTTTTTCCTGTCACTTTCACCCTTCAACCTTCGACTTTCTGTCGTCTGACCGACTACCTCTTTTTAACGGCCTCTCATCATCACACCCCTCGTCGAACCCATTGTTGGCTTGGAGTTTAATTGCGGGGCCTGCTCAATCTGCAATTTTTAGGGACCCTTTTTTATCCTTGGTCATTTCGCATTTGCGCTGTCGGTTAAGCTGGTCGATTACCTACACCACAATATATGTACACCACCCTCGAGGACAACAGCAGTTGATAAATTTCTCGAGCTGTCATCTTTCCTACCCTGCTCCAATGCTCCGCTTCTAACGATGATACTGGCTTCTCGAGCTTGCCTTTCCAACGTGCGAAATATTATTTACCCCGTGTTTCTCTCCGCATCTGTCAATTCCGACCCGCTTCCCCGAAGTCCAAACTGTTGATATATCTTACTGGAAAGAAGGGACGGATATAATATACCAAGGTCAGGAGGGGAGAGAGATAATCGGATATTTGGGCTAGGCAATGGCGGGGCCTGAAGGAAACTCAGGAAATGGAAGGCTGGGTCCACGATTAACGCGCCGCGCTTCGTCCAGATCGCCGTTAAGAGATAGCATCACAGGAGAAGATGCCAGGTCCACAGACGAAGATGAAAGAATATTACTTGAGATTCCAGGAGAACAAGAGGAGGTGGATGTGGAAAGGGAAGCAGATGGCGAGGACGAGCCACGTCCAAGCCGCGCAGGCCGTCCTTCCCAAGATACGAGACGATCGTCTATAGTAAACCCGGCGGATCTTGCGCAGCGAAGACCATCTCAGGGACGGGTCCGGTTTTCAACCGAATTAGGTCGCCCGCCTGATAACACAGCCGCCCAAAGCCCCGTGCTAGAATCTGATCCGGTTCCCCAACGGCGAAATAATGGACGTGCTGCTGCATTGGGGCTCACAGTCGATACATCTACCCCTTCCACAAGAAGCATATCGCCAAGGAGTGCTGGCGAAAGGCTGTCCCCGATTTCCCCGGATAATGTCCCCCCGATGCAGCAGGCTACTTCCCCCCTCTCTCCCAAATCACGAAACCGAGGATACTCACTAAGACGATCCATCTTCACGAAGAATATTGTGAACCAATCAGAGGATGAAGGGGGTGCTATTGAACTAGAGCAGGATCCGTCCTCCCATGGAAGCGGTCTTTCGCGGGTTTTTTCACGCCATCACCCTGCGACGAAAAATGACGACGTTGTGATCCAAATGAGCTCTAGAGATGAAGAGTCTATCACAGTATCCGATCCAAAAGACCATCTCCGCGAAAAGAAACCATACTCTACGCTTGTATCGCATAAGTTCCGTGCTACTCACGAACTGGCCACGACCCAATTAAAGCAGCTCGCTGGCGCTTTTCGAACACATGTACTTCGTATCAAAGCAATCCCGCCTACAAAAGATGGCAGACATATTGATCTTGATGTACAACGACAAACTCCACTACTCGATGAGCGTACTGGGAAACACTACATCAGCAATACGATCCGATCAAGCCGATATAGCTTGTGGAGCTTTTTCCCTCGACAATTCATCGCACAATTTTCTAAACTTGCGAATTTCTATTTCCTTGTCGTTTCTATTTTACAAATGATACCCGGTTTGAGTACTACTGGTACCTTTACCACATTTATTCCGTTGATGATTTTTGTTGGGATTTCAATGGGAAAGGAAGGTATTGACGATCTACGTCGATACCGATTGGATAAGGAGGAGAATAACCGAATAACGTATGTTCTGCACTGCTCCGGCCCAAAGAACGAATTAGCGAAACATACATCGAAAGGGACAGATGTCGATTGCGAATCAAACGATGGGGGGGCCCGCTGGATCCCTACTAAATGGATAGACATCAAAGTTGGTGACGTCATTAAACTTGGGCGGGATCAGCCGGCACCTGCGGATATTGTTCTTCTGCATGCTGAAGAACCTAATGGTATCGCATATATCGAGACCATGGCACTGGATGGCGAAACAAACCTTAAGAGCAAACAGCCTTGTCGACCTCTAGCCGCGGCATGCAAGACGGTCGAGGACATCATCAACAACCAGTCGTCCCATTTCGCTGTTGAGGATCCGAATCTCGACCTTTATCGGTTTGACGGTAATGTCACGGTTGGGGGGGAGAAACTTCCCCTTACGAATTCCGAAGTTATTTATCGAGGTAGCGTGCTACGCAATACCCGAGAAGCATTTGGAATGGTCATATACTCGGGTGAAGAGTGCAAAATCCGCATGAACGCCAATAAAAACCCTCGAATTAAGGCTCCCGCTCTCCAAGGCGTGGTAAATCGCGTTGTTGCGGTGATTGTTGTCTTCGTCGTCGTACTCGCGTCCGCGTGTACCATTGCATACAAGTTCTGGGCGAAGGATGTCGAATCTAGATCCTGGTATCTTGAACAGGCCAGCGTCTCATACGGTCCGATATTCACTTCCTTCCTGATTATGTTTAACACGATGATCCCAATTTCCCTCTATGTTAGCTTGGAAATTGTCAAAGTTGCGCAGATGTTTTTGTTGAATGATATCGATATGTATGACGAGGAGACAAATACCCCTCTGGAAGCGAGAACCTCGACGATCAACGAGGAACTCGGACAAGTTAGGTATGTTGGGTTTTTCAAGTTCCCATCTATAACACTACGACGAAACTGACAGGTGTTGGTAACAGCTACATATTTTCTGACAAAACTGGCACGTTGACAAATAATTCCATGCGTTTCCGTAAAATGAGCGTTGCTGGAACTGCCTGGCTTCATGACACTGATCTGCAAGAGGAAGCAGCTCGAGATGCAGATCGGAAAATGTTACTCCATAAAAAACGCAAAGGCAAAAAGGCTGCTTCGCGGAAATCGATCGCGGACGACAATCGAAGGAGGTCTAGGAAATCGGGCGTTTCGAATCACAGACGCGATGATACCACGTCCCCAGCACGGTATCAGTCAAACAGAAGGGGCAGAATGTATCACGGAGGCCGTACCGTCGAAATGCTGGAGTACATTGAGCAGAGACCTCATACCCTGTTTGCACGCAAAGCAAAGATGTTCCTTCTCGCTCTCGCCTTGTGCCATACATGCTTGCCCGAGGCTGATGAAGATGGTGATATTTCGTTCCAAGCTGCCTCACCTGACGAGACTGCTTTGGTTATGGCCGCTAAGGAAATGGGGTACCTAGTTGTGGATAGACAACCCAATACGCTAACTATCCGACTAGCTTCGTCAGGACCTGATGGTGAACCTGTCGATGAGGTTTACGAAATTCTGGATGTCATTGAATTCTCTAGCGCTCGGAAACGGATGTCGATTGTCGTTCGCATGCCAGACGGAAGAATTTGTATCTTCTGCAAAGGTGCAGATTCTACACTCATGGGACTTCTCAAGCGCTCAGCTCTGGCAATAGAGAAAGTGGCCGAGATTGAAAGCCGTGCGAATATGAGAAAGTCCATGGAGGCTAAGGAGGTCATGCGGCGCAATAGCCAACAGGCCCATCGTAAGGATGCTAAGAGAACAAGCATGAACATTGGTCGCCCTAGTTTTGCAGCCGCTCGACGATCAAGTGTTTCTGGGAAACGGCACTCTTCGCTGCGAGACAGTATAGATGTTTGGCTTCGCGACAGGGAAACCGATGGTGGAATGGAGCTTAGGGATGACAATGATGCTTATTATAGCCCCCGCCCATCTGCACAATTTGGAGGGCGGCAATCGGGAAATCTTTCGGATGGAAGACCGTCCTTCCAAACCGATGATGGTGAAGATTTGGTCGAAGAATCACTGGTTGTCAATGAGGCTCTTGTTTTCGAACGCTGCTTCCAGCATCTAAACGACTTTGCAACAGAGGGTTTGCGAACACTTCTCTATGGATATAGGTTCATTGGGGAGGCGGATTACCAAGAATGGAAGGCCATGTACCATGAAGCCACAACGAGCTTGGTAGACCGACAAGAGAAGATTGAGAAAGCCGGAGAGCATATTGAAACTCAATTGGAGCTAGTTGGTGCCACTGCCATTGAAGACAAGCTACAAAAGGGTGTCCCAGAAGCCATTGATAAGCTTAGACGTGCAAATATCAAACTTTGGATGCTTACTGGAGATAAACGGGAAACTGCTATCAACATCGGCCACTCCTGTCGGCTAGTCAAAGACTATTCGACGGTGACGATATTGGACCACGAATCTGGTGATGTTGAGCGAACGATCCTGGCAATAACGGCTGATATCAATAAGGGCGCCGTTGCTCATTCAGTGATCGTCGTGGATGGCCAGACATTATCTGTAATCGAAGCAGATGATCTAATCCAAGAGCGTTTCTTCAACCTTGCCATTCTCGCGGACTCTGTCATTTGTTGTCGTGCGAGCCCCAAGCAGAAGGCATTCCTCGTGAAGGCAATCCGGAAGAGAGTCAATAAGTCCATTACGCTTGCCATTGGTGACGGTGCGAACGACATTGCCATGATTCAGGAGGCACATGTCGGCATTGGTATCACGGGCAAAGAAGGGTTGCAGGCTGCAAGAATCTCCGATTACTCCATCGCACAGTTTAGATTCCTTCTCAAACTTCTACTTGTCCATGGCCGGTGGAATTATATCCGTGTCTGCAAGTACACCCTGGGAACTTTCTGGAAAGAAACACTGTTCTACCTTACCCAGGCCCTGTATCAGCGATGGAATGGATATACTGGAACAAGTCTTTACGAATCGTGGAGTTTGAGTATGTTCAATACTCTCTTCACCTCTCTCCCTGTTATCTTCTTGGGCATATTCGAAAAGGACTTGGCCCCTTCCACCCTCCTCGCAGTTCCAGAACTATACACCAAGGGTCAACTCCACGCCGGATTCAATATTAAACTCTACCTTTGGTGGGCCTTCATGGGTAGCTGCGAAGCGATGATCGTCTATTTCACCATGTACGGTCTCTTTGGTGATGCAATCTTAACCCTGGATAATGGTGTCTACGCCATGGGCCTCCTCACTTTCACGGCCTGCGTGATCGTAATCAACGTGAAGCTCCAATTCCTCGAAATCCGCTACCGCTCCATCATGTGCGCCATCTCCCTGTTCCTTTCGATCGGAGGCTGGTTCCTATGGAACATGATCCTCTCCCGCCGCTACAAGTTCGACCCTATTTACAACGTCCGCGATAACTTCCTCACCCGCACGGGCCAGAATTTGCTCTGGTGGACGATCTTGCTTCTCGCGGTTTCCGCTGTGATTCTTTTCGAAGTCGCCGTAACCACCACGCGTATAGCGCTCTTCCCGACTGACGTCGATTTCTTCCAAGAATACGAACAGGATATAGAGATTCGGAAACGTTTCGAAGAAGCTGCCGCCTCCGAGTTGCAGCAAGGCTGGGACCGGGGGACAAAGAAGAGCAGTCTGGAACTGGCCCGGCAGGCATCGATTGATGCGGAGAGAGAGCTGCAGGTTCAGGAGTTGCTCGATCGGCGGCCAACGGATAATAGCCTGGGTCGTGACCTCGAGCATGACAAGAGTAAACCCCAGCAGCGCGCATCATTTGTTGACGGAGTGCCGATGGAGGAGGTGGATTTGGGAACCGCCCCTGCCAGGAATGATTCCACGGTGACTGATGGGGCCGCGGGCAGACGGTCGTTAGATATCCAGGAGCTGTTTAGCAAGGGGTTTGGAGCAATTAGAAAGGGACATCTGTGATTGTGATTGTGATTGATGTTTTTTTTCCTTTTTATGATGTATTGCGTACTGAATTATTAATGTATTTGATCTTATGTGTCTTTTCTTTGTTGTGTTTTGGTCTGGTTTTGAACTTGGGGTGTTTGTGTTTTTCAGCTGGCTGGCTGCCTTGGTTCTTACCTCCTTTTCCTTTTCCCCCTTATGGATGGATTTTCCTTTCCTGCATTTTCGTCCTCTTCCTCTTCTTCTTTATCCTTGCATGCATACAATGATTCCCCTCTGCGCAGTTCTGCTTGTTTGTTTCTTGACTGATAAATAGATGTGTATGTGTCTTGCATTGATTTTGAAATTTTTGTTAAATAATTTTACTCCTCCTGCTATCACTAGCCCCCTACCTACATCTTAGCTGTTTCAGCTCCTTTCGCCTCCTTTTTTTTTAAAAAAAATCCCCTTTTGACTCCCAAGAGCTGTATGACATACTGAGAACCAACCTGCTTAATTTCTCCTATTTATTATGTTTATGTTATCTGCCTCTTTCTTATATTTTTTTCGCCCTTTTTATCTTGCTGCTGTGAGAGTTACTGTAGGTATCCATCTATTTGGTTTATTTATAAGTTATAAAAATGTATCAGAGAGTTTGTATGTGCATACATGTTACTTCTACTTTTCTATTTAACAAGGAGGAGATTTTGTAAAGACTTTTTTTTATGTAACTAGCTAGACATAACCTAATTTTTAATACTGATTTTTTAAACTGTAGGACAAGATTTATTATCTCTCCCCTTGATTATAGAAAAATGACTTTTTATGCAAAAGGAGTAGTAACATGACCTCATTCATGGGCACCCGATAGAAAAGCTCACCTTAGTGCCGGCTGGATTATAGTTTTTCCACGGCCTACTTAGTAATAGGGGATGGGGGTAGGGGGTGGTAAGGGTGGTAGAGGTGATAGGGGTAGTAGAGGCAGTAGGGGCGGTAGAGGGGAGGGCAGCATAAGCCAGGAGTGAGTGAAGCAAGCACATGCAGCTTGTTAGAAGGATAGATAGTTAGCAGATAGGCTATGTATCAAGTTTACTTGTATTCTGAGCCAGCTGTTCTCAAAAGATGATGGATTAACTAGTCGATGAAAGAGAGGTAAGCAGGTAACTAATTAGATAGATAGCCAAGTAAGGAGATAGAAGTCAAATATAAGTAGCCAAAGGAAAGAGAGAGAAAAGTCATTAATCGCATCACTCTGTCATTACTTCGTAAAAAGAATCGTCAGTATATCAAAAGAAAAAAGAAACGGTGTAGAAATACCCCCTCCCATATATAGTTAGCTGCCAAACATTATCCCCCAATGTAATACTCATCAATCCTTCGGCTCATCCAACGGCTCAACCAACGGCTCATCCACCCCCTCCCCTTCCTCTCCAACCTCTACCTCCCTCCCCATCATATCCTCCCGACATTTCACACAACTCATCCAGTGCGTTGCCTGACCTAGATGCGACGCCCGTCGCGAGCATGGTTTGGACAGATATCTCCCCGCCTGTTTCAAATATGGGGGACTCTGTGCGGAGCTGGGGGAGGACGAGGTGGGATGGTAGGGTGGCGCTTCCGGTGGGACCTCGTCGAGAACTAGAGAGAGATCTCCTTTTTCTTGTTTTTCTCCGTGTGCGAAATTTGTGTTTGGATATTCTTCTTCGGATCGAGGGGAATGATATGGGTTGGATGTATTGAAATTGAAGTATATAGAGTCTTCTTCTGGTTCCGGTGGTGGTAGTTCTGATTCTAGTTCCTGTTCCGGTTGCGGTTCGGGATCTAAAACTAGACAAGCAAATTCCTTCTTTGATTTACAGGCGGATTTCTTCCTTGCTTTGCCTTTTTTCTTGCCCTTTGGCTTATGGGTCGTTACGGTGCTGCCGGACGACGGCATAGCCAGGTGTGAATCCGCAGCGGGAAACTCCTTATCGACTTTTTCCTCAAGAGGGGTTGGAACTTTTGTGTTCTCATGATCTCCCCAGAAGTCCCAATCGGATGTCGGGCTTGGCTGTTTTGTGGGAGTTTCGGGCTCTGGTGGAGGAATATCCGCTTCATGGTCAGGGACGGATTCGGGTCTAGGACTTGGGCTAGCGATCTCCCTCCAATAGCCTCTTCTCTTTTCATCTGTTGGTGATGGAGTTAATGGTTCTGGCCAGTCTCGATTTTGTGGATTGTCCGATGTCTGAGATTCCTCATTGATAGAGGCGATTTCAGGCGCTGATTCTATGGTACCATCAGGATTTTCGTCTTTGGGTGGTTCAGTCAAGGTCGTGAAGAGGTCACGTGTCAAATGGCCACTTTCTGTTCCAAAAACATCGACTATCCAAGGCTCCTGGGAGAGATTTCTATTTTTATTCATTGCGGCTCGTGTCTCGTCCTTAAATTTCTCACGATATTTGTGGTCGTCTTCGGGTAGCTTCTTATATACCTTCTTCGCGACCTCTAGGACGTCTGGATAAGATACACCCTTTATAGATTGGAAATTCTCGCTTGCGACCTGGGATAAGCTTTGGATCTGGTGGGCCTCTGCGAAACAGTAGAGAAGCGAATGCATTTCAAACCGCCAAGCAAGGGAGCTGGGATGGGACCAATATACCGAAACTGTGGTAGAGCTGTAATTATTGTAATCTCCGGCGTAGAGGAACCTCAAAGCAAGCTCGAAAACTGTGGGATCGGTATCAACCAAGGAGACGTCATACCCCTGGGCAAACATGCTCCCGAGGGAAGGTGACTGATGAAGGATCCCCTCATGGACGTAGAATTCCCGTTGAGAATCCTCTGGGCCAACATGGACGGTAGCAATGCTGGTTGCATAAGGGCTAGGATTCGCAACAAAGTCAGCTTGCAGCTCAGAGACAGGTATAAAGATATCAAACTGACATACCATGGCTTTAAAAACGTGCCCCCCTGCGGCAGAGCCCCATTGACTATTGGGTCTGAGTCTCCTGTATGTTAGAATCCATGGGGAGCAATAACTAGGAGAGGAAGCTTACCAGGTTGTTGAATAGCTGCAGTGCCCTCCGCCTTTGCCTTTGCCATCGCCCTTTCAGCCTTTCTTAACTCCCTTGCCGCACATTTTTTGCATTTCTTCCCCATTATAGCGCTCGACCGCTAACATCCAAGTCTTGAAAGGCGGGATATGATGGTGAATTTCCGTATGACTCAAAGGGAAACCGCAGCACTGAGACTACTCGAGGATAAAAAGCGAGGGGGAAGACTCCCCTATTTAATAGGCCTCCCGGAGGATGGAGCACTTTCCTCCCGTCGTCAAAGCGCCCCTCTTCGAGCCAACTAGAGGGGCACATCAAGCGATTCGCAAACGGGCGGGGTATAGTAGTTAGTAACATCAAATCGCAGAAGCTGATGCTGCATTGGGGGCCTCATTCTGGCGTATTAGCTAGTGAGGTCAAATGGCAGAAGCTGATGCTATATTGGGGGCCTCCATTCTGGCACATTCTGGACTTTTGCATTGTATCCTCATTGGAAGGAGATATGCGCGCTGATGGTTGTTGATGTGTTGGGTGAGCGCTATTGGTTCATGACACGGCTCTTTCGGACATCCGAACAAGGAGTGAAAAATCGGGTTGGTATATGATTGATGGGAAAAGAAAGATTTGCTTTTCTTCTTTGCCCAAAATCATAGTGAAGCTGTTAGGAGCTCGAAAGTTGAGGATGGTGAGGTGGCAGATGCGGAGGAAGACTCAAGGTCCCAGATGCCTGCGCATGCATCACACCACCTCTGGTCCCGCTGGTGATAGCCGTTGGCCATACATCGTACTCTGTATCGTACTCTGGCTATTCCCATGTCTACTCCTATCATCTGGGAGTTGACTCTTCAAACTTGTTGCTGCTTGCTACTCTTCTCGACTTGTTCGGGATGACGCAGGATGCATTCGTCAGCAGTCGCCGCGAATGGACTATATAATGACATAGAATGAGGATATCGGGAGCAACAGGGCTTAAAGCGGACCGCACAAAGTAGACACTGCGGCTGGATTGCTGGAGGAGCGGACTTGACGGCCAGCGAGACGGTGGGTTGAAGTTGGAGTTGGAGGTTCAAATAAGCTTAATTCAACCCCATCGTTCCGCTCGCTAAAATAACCAGAAAAGAACAGGGCGATCACCCATCGAGATTCCAGCCAACTTCCTCCCTATGAAAATTGGAGGAGAACGACCGAATTCCTCGTCCCCCGATCCACCTCGGGCTACGGGCATACCAAGACTGAAGAAATACGATATCCAGGCCTTATTATATAGTAACTGATTCTGTGTGAGTTTGCGTCTCTCCTGCACGAGCCATCGGAGTGTGCACAAGTATCTTGGGGGCGGAAGCTGACATTGATTTTGCTGACAGCACTCATACTGCAATTATCCGTGTTAGCCACGTTATTGTGTGAGTTCCATCGACGGAGAGAAAACCGAGTCTGGGGAGGCAAGCAATATTAAAGCTCTTCAAATCTCGGTCTCGATTACTATTCATTCCCACAACGCATCGGGCCCCCGAATAAGCGAGGAATCAGACCCGACCCAGGTGAATGAAAGAAATGATCGCTGATCGCCATCCCAGTACCATGGCTGGTCACACCGAAATTGAGGGCAGGATATTTGCTTAACCGGCGGCGAAGTGAATAATGGCAACATCACTCTACGACGCAAACGATGCTCTGCCACACATAAAAGGTCTCCGTGGCCGTACCCCTACCCGTCCAAATAAGCCGAATATTTGTCTGAAAAGTTAATCCCCACGATTGTGGATCATAATATGAAACTCCTCTGCAGACGGATCTCAGATCTTTCGCCATGGGCAGGACGGGGATGTTTCCGCGAACCGGGGGTCGACTCTTCTCAGGCAACCTTGGCCCTGCGGAGGGGTCATGGTTCCTCGTTGCATTTGCATAGTTGATTCTGTCATTGCTATTCGCCAGCATTTGCTGCCGGCTAAATAATAATACAACAATGAATGTCGATTGTCGCCTCCAGTAGCTGGAGCTCCGAAACTTAAAAAAAGGCTGAACTCACTCACCTTCAAGTGAGTGACAACGGATGCTACCCGAAGTGTTCCTTGTTTTTCACTTCGTTAGCCAGCGGCAGACTGAGCTTAACTGTCTCCGCTTTCGTCTGATCTTATATAACTGGCAGACCGCCAAGTTCTAACCTCCGTTCTTCAATAACTGCACAACACACAAGCAACCAAGCAAGCAAGCAAGCATGGCGTCCCATATCACTGCCGAGGCCAAGCTAGATGTTGAGCAGGCAAATGTTTCTGAACTAGAAAGTGGTTTTCAACCCCCGTCGGATATGGCGCCTGAAGCACTGGTGAAGCTCAACCGGAAGATGCTGCTGAAGCTTGATTTCGTCCTTGTGCCGATGATGGGAATGCTTTACTTGCTTGCCTTTCTTGACCGGGCTAACATTGGCAACGCGCGTGTGGTACGTATGACAGCATTTAATGCCAGCTGACCTTTATGTCTCAAATCTCTGATCTAAACGTCACATTTTGTAGGCCGGGCTACAAAAGGATCTTGCGATCAACGACCGTCAATACCAGACAGGTAAAAAACCCAATTGCTACCAATTGCACAATAGCTAATGGCCAAAACTAGCCATCACCGTAACTTACGTGCCCTATATCGCGGCTGAGCTCCCGTCAAACCTCCTCATCAAAAAGATTGGCCCGCGCATCTTGCTCCCAACCTTCTGCCTCCTCTGGGGAGTAGCCACAACCCTCCAGTCGCAAGTGCACAACTATAGTGGCCTGCTCGCCTGCCGCTTCTTCCTCGGCCTGCTAGAAGGCGGACTCTTCCCCGGTATAGTCCTCTACCTCTCCAGCTTCTACCGGCGCCATGAACTCCAGATCCGTATTGGCCTGTTCTTCTCCGCGGCCGCTCTTAGCGGCGCATTCTCCGGCCTCCTAGCCGCAGGAATCCAAAACATGGAAGGAATCGGCAAACTGCGCGGCTGGCAATGGATCTTCTGTCTGGAGGGCCTCTTCACCGTCCTCTTCGGAGTATTCTCCTTCTTCGTCCTCCCTAACAATCCCAGCCAAGTCCCCTTCTTCACCGCAGACGAAGTCACCCACTGCACCCGCCGCCTCGCCCTAGACACCAGCTTCCCAGACACCGAAACCATAACGACCACCCGCGTCCTCTCAACCTTCAAAGACTTCCACGTCCTAAACATCTGCGCCATCCTCTTCTGCAACGGCGCCTGCCTCTTCGGCCTCGCCTACTTCACCCCCTCCATCGTCCAAAGCCTCGGCTACAGCCCGACAAACACCCAACTCCTCACCGTACCCCCCTTCGCCACCGCCTTCGTCGTGACCATGATCTCCGCCTACCTCGCAGACAGATACAAACAACGCGGCCTAGCCGCCATCACCACGAGTCTCATCGCCCTCATCGGCGCCGCAATGACCCTAAACAGCCGCAGCGTCGCGAGCAGATACAGCGCACTCTTCCTCCTAATCACAGGCATCTACGCGACCGCACCTAGTCTCATCAGCTGGGTCCCCAACAACAGCGCCGGCCACGTGCGACGCGCAACGGCCATCGCGATGGCGTTTGTCAGCACCAACACGGGCGGGATAGTGAGCACGTGGATCTACCCGCGCGAGTCGGCGCCGTATTACCGGTTCGCGGCGGAGTTTAACCTCGCGCTCATTGTGATTACGATTGTTTTGTGTGGGGTGCAGGTGGGGTGGTTGAGGAGGCTGAATGTGAGGAAGAGGACGGCGGCGGAGCAGGTTCTGGCTGGGGTTAGCGAGCTGGAACTTAGCGGGCAGTTGGAGATGTTGGGCGATAAGCATCCGGAGTATGTTTATACATACTGATTCTGCATTTGATCTACCTAGGGCTTGTGGTATGTGACGTTGTCCAGGCCCAATAGCGCAGAGAAATGATATCTCCCTGGATCCATTTCCCCCTTTTGTTTATCAGGAGTTAGGAAGCGTTCGGACGGTAGGCGGGTATTGCATGCATGCAGGGCTCATATAGGCAAAGTTGTTTCTTTTTATATATGGATACATTTCAAATGTTATATGAGCCCAATGATCTTCTGTTTTCCATTTTGTGTTTCCTTCTTCTTTTTCCCTTTCTTTTGCTTTCGTCCCCATTCCCTATTCTTTATGGATGTATCCAAAATCAAATATAAAAACTACAATGACTAGCCAGAAAGGGGAAAGGAAAGGACCAACCAAGAGGCAAAAGGCAAGCACATAAGTAACTTAACTACAAACAGAGAGAACAAGAGCCAAGTAAATAAACCAACCAATTAAACGGACTGAATAAATGGCTAAAAAGCCATTTTGTTCCTCCCCCTCTATATAACTAACTTTCCATTATACTTCCTTCCCCTGTGCCTTACCCTTATTTATCCGTCCGTAGTTACCGTACCAATTCCACACTCCGGTCCCGCCACAAATGACCCTAATCCATCCCAAGTGAATAATTAGCTTGCAAGCCATGGTTCCGCAAAACTCAATGGCTGTCTACACAAATCTAGACATATGGAGTAAAAAACCCCAAAAAAACTTCACACTGAGCCAAAAAAAAAAAAAAACACTTGTATTGTTGTAATATGTATTTATTTTCACATACTAGGGTTTGGGTATAAGAAAGAGAAGACAACAACAGTTTAGGAGAGGTGCAAAACACAGAAAATAGATCCAGAATTTCAGCTTGGTAAAAAGATAGTTGTTTTCGTAGTAAAAAGTAGCAGTCTCGAGGATAACAGCTGACATATATAGATAGATATATGAGAGGGAGAAATATATCTGAGATGAGGGGGGAGGGGTAGCACTATCTGACGGTTTCGTACTGCCATAAAAGCAGGAGGAAAAGGGGAATTAAAGCATTGACAAAGGAAATAAAGCAGACAACAAACTAAGTAAACAGGAGAATCGAGTTTCGAGAGGAAATTATCAAGACAGAAAAAGGAAAATCATAGTCCATCCACCCAAAGAGAAAAGAGAACAAAAATCAAGATATATATGCGAAATATAGAAAATATAAAAGGGAAACACTTCAATCCGATATGCCTTTCCAGGTTAGACTTTCTTGCATGCTCACATAAGGGTAACAAAATTGGCTAGATAAAAACAAAATACCAAGAGATATCAAATGCAACGGAAAAACTTGATAGAATAAAAAAGAACAAAGATGTAAAACAGCAAACGGAAGTGTTTAAAAATATAAATCAGTCAGATGAATGACCTAAATGGAGTAAATATTGAGTCGTCGAGAATGACGGTAGAAGGAATGCGGTTCAAGACCACGATGTCTACTGGACCGGCCCGTAGACGATAAAAAATTAGACTGTTTTAAATGGATGCGGGACGAATCCCCTCGCTGGCGGCATTTCACAGCCAAGTCGAGCGAAGACCACTGCGATCAACTTATATCAAGCAGATATATCGCAATGCAGGACAATTAATGAGCTGGCGACGATGCAATTTCGGATAAGCGGGGAAGGGATATATAACCAAACGGCCGTTTAAGACTCGGCAGCGAGGCTGCTGGGGTCTACTGTTTCAAAAGGTACCATGCTGAGGTAATCGCCGTCGTGGGCAGGCGAATTATGATCTTGAAGGCCTTGTAGAGCAAGGGCAAATGTGTTGTCATCCATCCCGGGAGATGGCATGGACATGTTAAGCGTCTGTTTCGAATACATCTCGCTCAGTATCAAACCGTCATCCGGAAGAGTTGATGAGGGGTCGGCTGAGAGGGAAAACATATCATCAGACGACGTGCCATGGATCTTCGTTAAGGGAGGAGACTGGTCCGCAATGATCGGGTCTCCGTTGCTCACATGGGATAATGGAGAGGCAGAGTGGGCCATCATATTCTGCTGTTCCATCATGGGGGACGGCGAGAGGAATGGGAGGCTATAAGGTGTGCCAAGATGGGCTGGCTGGCCTTGATCCTGGGGAGCGCTCGTTGCAAAGAAGGAAGGACTCGCAAAATCAGATGACGATCCAGTTGCTGCAGTGGTGGCAGTGGTGGCAGACATTGGATAGGTCCGGAAATCCATGGGATAACCCGACGAGGTATCGATCCGGAGGTCGTTGCTGATAGTATTATGCGGAAGACGACCTTGTGGGATGGGCGCGAAAATGTTAGGGTCGGGTTGGAACTGCGTCGAAGGATGTTGGATGTGGAACGAGGGTACAGGTCCCATTGCCGCGAAGTCGACTGGTGCAGGAACTGATCTGCTGCGCTGTCGCTTATGACCACGACCAGGATGTAAGGTCATTCCGAAATGGTTCTCTTGATACATGGACGACGTGGGCCTTGCTAGATGATTCGGTTGCGACGCTGGTCTATGAACCAAGTGTGGGGAGACGGGAGCAGATTGAGCAAATCCGTTGAAATCGTACATCAAACGGTTCTGGAATGACTCTAGAGACACCAACTTGGCCAACTGTACGCTCAGCACCTTTGGATGGCCGCCTAGGTAATGAATCATTGATTTGGTTGCCTGTTGGTCCTCTGTGAAGTCCCTGCATTGATAAAAGCCGCCCGAATTCGACGAATCCATGTAGAAATTTGGCGGGCGATTCAGCTCGATAACCAATCCTCCAGGTTTGGGGGGGGTGCCATTGGCATTGGGAACGGGGTCTCCAGATTCCAAAACAATATTCTTGATATGCGAGAAGGGGTATTCGATCTTGTATCCGGCAGAGTCGTTGTTGATATAATAAGTCATGGAAGATTTCTCGGGCGAGTAGAAGATTACAAGGTCCATGGCATTTTGGCCAACGCGACGCCACGTTCCGATTCTCAACGAGCGACAGGAAAAATGGTGGATCACTATTAATTAGTCTGTTAGCGCACTGGCTAGATGATTTGTTAGTATAAATCTCGACGTACCGATTTTACCAGATGAGGCAGGCTCATTCATGGAATCGTTGGGTCCATATCCCGGTCCTCTATTGAATAGATTTCGGGCGTGGGCCTTGGATGGATCGAAGTGCAGTGCGAGGTATTGGCGCATCGATTCGGGAATGGCATCGCAATCTTCGCCGGTTTCGATGCCCTTTTTGGCAATCATCTTGATTTTGGCGCGTCTGTTGATTGGACTGTTAGATATTCCTCACTGCCAGACACAAAACGGGATTCCTGAAACACACCTATTCTGAAACCAAATCTGAACCGATCGTTCGGTCATGTTGATTTCATCGGCAATTCTCTCACGAACCGCAGCTGTTGGGGTGGGATTTTTGTTGAACTCCATCTCCAGAGTAACCAGTTGGTCTTGTGTGGCGCGCTGGCGTTTCTGGTTCTTTTGTTGCTGCGTCAAGGTGCTTTTCCGCGGTGGACGACGGGCTGTGCGATTCTGCGCGGACGACATAGCAGCAGCATTGGTAGAGGACGGGGATGGGGTAGACATTGTAGGAGTGGTTGAAGTCACAGACATGGCGGAATTCGTCGAGGTTGTCGACGCACCCACAGTCTCGGGGGCCAACATGGACGGTGGGTAGAGGCAGGCGCTGGGGGTTAAAGTGATGGAGATCGAACGGATCAGGCGACAGGGAAGGGGGAAAGAGTGTTTGCTGTCGCGAGCCGGTCGACAGATGCGATGGTCGTCAATTCGTAGAAAGTCGAGGCGTCAAGCTCGAAGAGGGAGTGGAAAGGAGCGGTATCTGGTCGAAAGGAGGGACTGAGAAGGGAAGAAAAGTGGCAATAAGAATAATAATAACAAAGGCACAAATATCAAAAGAACGGAACCCCCAGCAGGAGCGGAGGGGAGGATGTTTGTGGAAGTAGAAGGGACGACAAAGATTTCTCCTTGTCTGTGCCCAAGCCAAACCACCCCCGAAGACGTCGTCGAACAGGCTCCGGCTCGTCGAAAAGGGGGGTTTGCAGGGAGAAAAAGAAGCGAGGATGCTGAACCAAGGCAGCGGAGACGTGGTCGTGGCTGTTTGGGGGCCAAGCTGGTGCCAAAACGGGGTCTTTTTGCGATGGATTTGGGCGATGGACGGGGGGCAGACCGAAGGCAGACAGGGCAGGGCGCAAGAGTGGATAAAGGCTTGGACGGCAGAACGAAGAGAGCGTGGAGAAGGAGCGTTATGGAAGCCGTAAAGGAGTGAACGGACAGATCCAGCGAGACGAGAGAAAAGAAAGAAACGAAAGAAAAGAAGGATGACCAGATATGGAGACGGGGGAGGGGGGTGAGGGGGGCGGATGGCGAGGAGAAGAAGAGAGAGAGAGCGAGGACGAGATGCGCGAGACGAGAAGAGGCTGAGAGTGAGAGGAGGACGGGTGACAACACCCTAGGCCCGCCTGGGTCTAGTGCCCGCCAATTGGGTTTAGCCCGCCCGCTGCCCGCCCGCTGATTGGCCGGCCGGCGCCAGGGCCAGGCACGGGCACGCTAGGCCGCTCTGGGACGCTGGCTGGAAGCGGCGGGCGGATGCCGGCGTTTGGTTGGCCCACGACCAGCCCACAGCCAGGCCACGGCTGGTACCTGCCGGCTGCTGCAAAACGCGTGCGACAGGAGGTACCTTGCATGGGCCCGCTGTGCTGTCCGACGCTGGTGGACGGGTACCTCGCCGCCGCCGGTGGCCGCCTACAAAACCAGGTACCAGCCCATCACAGGCCTGGTCACCTGGCGTCGGGGCACACGGCAGCTGTCACGCCGGCGAATATCGTCCAAGGTTGCGGTCTGACAACGCATCGTCTGAAAAGTCAGCATCCCCTCTTCCCTGGCACCGTTGAACCCGCTGTCCACCAGCTGCCAGCCACCCACTCGTCTCATTGACGCCCGGGTTCAACAACGAACATGCACGACGGCCTTGCCCCTAAAAAAAGAACAGCGGATATGGCAGCAAATTCGCTGACAAAAGTCCCTCCTCCGCATTGCCGTTGTATTGTGGCTTACTATTACCTTGCTCTACAGAGTACAGGCTAAAGTATGGATGGGATTGTATCCTTGAGAGAACCTTCACCAAACCTAAAACCACACGCAGCATGACATGACGGGCCAGGGTCTGCTCCATCCGTGTTTTGATTTGCGTGCTACCCTGCTGTCTCGCAGCAGACGACACCCGAGACACCGCCCTAGAACGAGGTCCCGTCCCTTTTCTTTTGCCCAATTAAAAAAGAAACGCTCCGAGGGAGATCTTGCAAACCCAGACTCTATTTATCCCGAACATCCGTCGATCCGTCTGGGGTGATTGCCAGAAAATCGTCCTTGCGAGCCCATTTATTATTCTGGCATGGACTACATACTGACACTGACAGCCACCGATGTTGGCGTTGGCGTTGGCATGGCTGGTCCACCCACGCCCATCCACCACACGTGCCATCTATAATTGTCCATAAATTCTCCGGAACCCAAAATATTGATTAACTGTGCAATACATGCATTGCATACATATCCTTCGATTCTTCGAAGCGGCGCATCTAGAAAAAGGAAAGAAGAATACTCAAGTTACTAATTATAACAAGCTGTCAGCCACCGGACAAAAAGGACAAAAGGCAGCATATCCCACCTATCCCATCGCATTCTGCCTCTAACGTATGCAGACATATCCCCCATTACCACGGAACGAGAAGATGAACCGGCGTCGTTTTGGATTCTGTCGCTGTTTGTATGCAGCCATTGCCATGGATAGCCGTTGTATATATAGTCACCATGCTGAGTCTGGGACAAGAACGAACAAAGAACCCGCGCCTCGACCCGACCTCTCATCCATCATCCAAACATTTCCCACGTCTCTCACTCTCTTTCTCGCGATCAAGTCTCACTTATCCCTCTCTCCGCTCCGTTCCTTTCCTTTCCTTTCGATCTCGCAACCCCCCGGCCTCATCGTACCCCATCTATCTATCGGTTGATCCCCTGCCCCGCCCAACCTAGCCTTGTCCCTGCAGATCATGAAGCGATAATAAATATCACATATATCTATCTACCAAATAGGCAGGCAGCTACAGTATCGACCAAACCTAGACCCCAGATTATGTGGACCACACCAGTCACCAGACAGGGTGTAGTTATAATAAGATCATCATATACGTCCATACATACACACGACATCCACCCATGCAGAGATCTAGCCAGCATTATGGATTGGATTGGATGGGGTGGGATGAGATGAGATGTATGTATGCATGGTAGATCTGCTTCATATTCTACCGGGTCAGCGGTCATTATATAATTAGTTACCTACCGTGTGAATAAAGAAGTTAGGAAAATGCAGGATATATTTGGTTGAGATTTTTTTCCACGGATTGGCCTTGACTATAAGAAGCACGTTATATAGATGGTTTGGTTAAGCGGCTTATTCTGGGTAGCTACAGTTTGCCCTTTGTAGATGGGTATATAAATAAATAAATGGTCTGAGGAAAGATGTATCTAAGATTCCATTCTAATAAGTTACCTTTAGGTAGTAAAGAGAGGGTAAGTATGTGTCTTGCTACCGTGACTATGTACTCTTAGTTCCCCCTTTTCGCTTCTCTTCTCATTTCTACATGTATCTGATTCCCACTGTTTTTACTGAACTTATACCTTATAATGCTATTATACACTTCCTACAAAACAAAGGATGACTCCCGTCCACTCAGTCAATCAGCGTAACACTATATTGATACAATGGCTTTGGATATTTCCTGGTAAAATAGGGGCAAAGTTTTATATCAAGACCGCGTAAGAAGAGAATTCTATCAACTAACTACGGAAAGAGAAGTAGTTAAATAAGCTAGGTAAATAACCAGAGGAAAGGAAGAATAGGCTATAAGCAGCAGTCATCCATGTAGAATGAGGGGTTGAGGAGGGGGGATATAAGAGTGAGGAAGAAGGAATCCATCGAAGAAATCCCCCATATAAAATTCCTAATCTTGATCCAGATCTACTTGCACTCAACCCCATCAAAATCATTATGAGCAGCCTCAATCTACATATTCCAAGCCAGACTCCCTGAGCATGCCAGGGGCACCTTATTAAACACCCAGCAGCACCGGCTCTCCTGTTTATCACAGTCAGTCTCACATGGCGCTATGCACCCAGTTAATAAGTCATGCATTTTATTAAAACAATGCCATGAAAATATGCTGGCAGTCCAGGCCTAAGGCTCAGTACTCACTAATAAATAAACTACTAGCTAGCCGCTGGTGAAGGTAGGTACAAGTAATAGAGACCTTGCAAGACAACATACAGTGGATTTTAAGGCTATATAGATATTTCACTGGGATTAAAATAGTTAGAACATGTATCAATCCCTATTATTAACATAACTAGCTCCCAAGATAAAACTGAAAGGCAAGCACTACCTTCAAGTTTTGCTCCCTCTAACCCCAGGGGTCTGGAAATTTTAGCATCTAAGGCCCGGGCTAAAGCTGGTTTATCTGTTTAAGGCTTAGTGTACGAGAATACGCTGATGCTCCACTCCCCAAACGACAAAAAATGGCAGAGGATGGAAATAGTTTCACTCTTTTAAAAGAAGACCATCACCCTGGAGTCGTTCATGTAGATAATAGTTTCCAATTCATTTGCATCCTCACCTGTCTGTCGCTCCTACGTACTAAGATCATTTACTTCACAAAAAAAGGAAAAAAAAACTGAGAGCATGGGCTATGGGAAAATCGACTTCGAACTGTACCGATATACGCCGAATATACCGGCAGCCGTTATCTTCGTCGTATTATTCGCAGCTACCACACTCTACCATATCTACCAACTGACCCGAACCCGAACATGGTATTTTACCGCATTCGTAATCGGAGGCATATGTGAGAGCATCTCTGAGGAATTCCGACGCGCAAAGGGGGAAAAGGGGCGAAAAATGAAAAAAAAAAAAAAAACCTCTGATAGCTAACTAATTGTCAATTGAGAGAGCACAGTCCAAATAATCGGATACGCGGGGCGAATAGCAGCCCATTGGAACAAGGAAAATATCCCACTCTACTCCATCCAGACAATCCTCATCCTCCTCGCCCCTCCTCTCTACGCGGCCTCGATATACATGATCCTTGGCCGGCTGATCAGTCACCTGCAGGCTGAACACTTCAGCATCGTCCCCATTCGGTGGATGACGGGCATATTTGTGACGGGGGATGTGTTCGCCTTTGTGATGCAGGGCGCAGGTACGTTCGTGATATAGCTGAGACATGCCCCTTCGACTCTGGTATAGTTTTGGATACTGAGCACCCATTACCCCCTGAAGGTGGCGGTATCATGGCCACCGGCACCATCAGCGCCATGGACATAGGTGAAAAGATCACCATCGCCGGCCTCAGCGTCCAGCTCGTTTTCTTCAGTTTCTTTGTCGCCACTTCTAT
This sequence comes from Onygenales sp. PD_10, assembly GCA_032988465.1. Taxonomy (NCBI): domain Eukaryota; kingdom Fungi; phylum Ascomycota; class Eurotiomycetes; order Onygenales; species Onygenales sp. PD_10. The sequence goes on along the minus strand of JANTQH010000052.1, from coordinate 96,804 downwards.
CACCTTCCATAGACGGATCCGCCGGGAGAAAACACCAATGTTGTCTGAGTTGGAGGCACAAGGAGGCATGACCCGTTATAGATCGTGGGAGTCCGTTCTATGGGGCCTGTATATTTCTAGCGTGCTGATACTTATCCGATCTATATTCCGTCTGATTGAGTATGCGCAAGGGAATGATGGCTACCTGATTAGCCATGAGGTCTTCATGTATGTTTTCGACTCGGTGTTGATGTTCATGACCATGGTTGCGATGAACGTTTTTCATCCTTCGGTTATCCTGGCTGGGATTAGGAAGCAGAGAAGTATGGAGTCGATACAGTCGGATTCGGCAACACAGCTGCAAAGTCTTCATTAGCGCAGGCCAATTTATGGATGCTTAAATGGACAGGGGAGGCATTCGTTAGTTGGACTTTAGGGGAAGTATGCTGCATCTCCCTGATGTATTGGAGCAATTCTTAAAAAGGGATATGGAATAGACGTTTACTTACTAGGAATAAAATATCACTGGGCGTTTTTGAATAAGGATTATTGAAGAACAGTACCACCATGGTTATGTAGCTTAATAAGATATTGGCGCAGAGATTTGCAAGGGGGGAACATACAAGCCGTAACTGGCCATTAACGGTCTTCACTGACATTATAGAATGAGGTATAATGTGAGCAACCTTAAGATCTGCGATTTCACCAGGCTTCAGAAGCAGTGGTTGGTTATTACCATCCATTGGGTTCATGGGGTCCTGCTCCTCCCTGGCTATAGCTTCAGGCAGGTTAAATGCCCGCGTCCCTCCACCCCAGTTATGATTGTATACTGGCAACCACAGCAGAGAATAGACAGCCTTGTTGGCATCCCAACAATGTTGTTAAGTAAAGGGGCTGGCTTACCCTCAGCAGGGGTTGGCTGTAGTGTTTTCAACTATGCTGTCTTTACTAGTATGTATGACCAAAAATGTTTGATAAGATTAACTCCAGGCAAGGCAGGAGTTGTATGTTAGTAGGAAAAAGTTCTGGAAAGGATATTCTGTAAAGGAATATAAAATACTGCTTGCCCACGAGCCTCTCAGTGGTCAAAGGCATTGCAGACCGCGAGGTCCGCGGGAAGCAACACTAGGCCACAAAAGGAAAGGTGGCGCCAAGACCCGAATCATGTGATCGCCCTTCGCTTAGATCACATGATTGAACCTCAAGTTCACACCAATCAGAGTATGCCATTATGCCAAGCCTCCCAATCGGGACGAGGGATCCACAATTAGCAGGGATTAAGCCAGTATATATATTGCTCCGCTTCGCTCCGCAAATCACCTCTTCTGCCACTCTCTTCAGAGATAGGGAAGCAGTCTGGGAATTAAAGTCTGAAAATTTTAATGTCACATTTAAGAGACGGCGCTTGCTGTGCATTGTCAACAAATGTAAAAAAATAGTCTTTTGAATGAGAATACTGATATGTTAGGCGCACCAGTGTGACACTCTTGTAAGGGCTGTTGCTCTGCAACAGCTCACAATCACCAATTAGATGGTTAAAGATGCTATCTGCTTCTACTCGCATTGCTGCCGTCAAAGGGATGATTGAAGAATCATAGGAACTTGAAGCTAGAAGGAGAACAAGGCCATGTTGTTAGAATGTTGCCGGGACAGAGAGCGGAGGTGGCGGGTGACGTAGACGTATCCGGGTCTCTGAGAATGAGATGCTGCCATGGAATGAAGGTTCAGAGTGATCCGTAGCTTCAGACAGAATCGTTTCCAGGTCTTCATGGTTTGGTTTCATCCAGCAGGCGGCGGCGAAGAATGAGAGAACCTCTCGCTTAAATGAGTTAGTTGGCTTAGTTAACGAACTTCGCCCAACCGTGGAACCGGAAGTAAGTTAATAACTGACGTCACAAAGTAGTTAACCCATACATAGTACTACTTGAATTTTGAAAAGCGACAGACTTCCCCTTCTAAAACACCCACAAATCCAACGCTCGTGCAAGTACGGAGCATCAAATACCAATTGTCGCTCACGGAAGCCCCCGTCAGATATGCCCTACAACCTACGCCAACGATACAACCTACGGGAACGGGGTCAGACCCGGAAAGCCTGGCCGCCAACCACACAAATGGGGAAACACAAGGGCCAAGCAGCTGAACAACACCCCGGGTCAGTACGGAAAGGAGCACATCGAGGCGCGAGAAGACAGGATAATAGGAATACTACTCGTCGTCCCGCCGCAGCCCGCAAAGACCGCAAAAAGCAGCAACCGCAGCGACCTTCTGGCAACGACGAAGTGCGTCCATTGCTCAAGTCGATGGGACTTGCGGTGGGACAAACGCCGCCACCTGGTGCCGACGACGACATGCACCCATTGCTCAAGGCGATGGGATACGAGACGCTGGCATTTATTCCCGATCCAGAACATGGTCTTAAAGAGGGTGAAGAGCCTCCTCCACCTTTCGGGACCGTGGAAGAAGAGGACCCTGATCTTTTGAACTACGGACCTTGGCCCCCGGAATCGGTTCCGGAGATCGACCCGGAGTTCCGGAAGATGGCCAAAGAGAATCCGTCCCCGTGGTATCGCGCTTGGTTGGCGGGGTGGGATAGGATGCATGCACCAAGAGATTGAGAAGGGATCAGCCGGGCTCAGAGATTGGCAAAAGTTGATTTTAATCGAATAATGTACATACCTACTGTGCATGTACTACTAATGCTCTGTCTGTTATCTGGCCCTCATGATTGTTAAAAAAAGCATAGTATCTCTCTAACATTCCCACTGCTACTATGGTCAGCAAAAGCCCTGGAGCAGGCGCCGGGGTGAACGAAAAAAAGAGCCGCTTTGAAAACCATAACTTTCCTGGAGTTTTCCACCATGTCTATCCACTGGTTTCTGCTGTTCCACAAACAGTTTGCGTTTCCCAATGGTTCCAGTATCTCATAATGCGGACCGCAAGGTTGTGGTTCGCAACGCCTTTGAATACTGGGAGGTTCATGTGCAAAAAGAACTAGACTACTTGTTTGTTCTAACTGAAAGTACCTATCCAGGAGGCATATTAACATATCCCATGGATATCAAAGGCTGCCTTCTATATAGCTAAGAAATCAGCCCCTGCAAGGGTGATGGGAATGGAAACCCTCTGGGAGGTGCAGATAGCTCCATAAAGTGGCTATTCATGACCCAGCCCTTCAAAGCATATAACATTCAGCCCGGCCTTTTCAATAAAAAGGTGGCCGGCAGTCTTTCACTGCCACATATAGCATCAAGCCCGACTTTGTCAATGCAAAGGTAATGGTTGGCCTTTCACTACCACATAAAGCATTGAGCCTGAGTTTGTCAATGCAAAGGTAATGGGCGGCAGTCTTTCACTACCTCATAAAGCTTTAAACCTGGCCTTGTCAATCCAAAGGTAACTGGCCGGCAGACTTTCACTACCACTACATCTCTGTGAATATATATATCTAGCTAGTATCAGGTATCTAGATGTAAATCTCCCTTTGATTGCTCCGAGTAGGAGTTTCCCCTCCCATACAATTCCTATTCCCTCACCCCGATCCCGTTCCGCCTTCAAGAGACTCATACTTGTCTTTTATTTTACTTTCGCGACCCCCAGCCTCTCCGCAAGAAAAGCAGCAAATATCTTTTCACCAACCGCAGGCTTCGAGATGGCAGCGTAAGTCAGACCCGAGGAGAATATGAGTATCTCCATATCTACACATACTGACGGATAGATTGCTTCAGTCCAAATCCTGGCGCTATCCCGGCAGCTCAAGGAGTGCAAATCCACTTCTGGGATAGGAATGGGGAGGCACATGCCTTACTTCAACTTCTCTATCATCTACCTGCCGGTCCCTCAAGGGAGGATATAGTCGACCATATCTGGGCTGCCATCTGCCGTACATACTTTCCCAATACTGCCCTGGCAACGACACCTAACGGCCGAAGATGGACTGTGCTGCGGGAGCCATATCGAGGGCCACCCGTCCAGCTACCAGCGCATAAACCCAATATCCTTGTCGTACGGCTTCACCGACAGCAAGTCACAGGTGGTTTCCGGGTCCGTGGGCGTGACTACCTATGGGTGGAGTGCAAGGCATCCACCCATGATAGTTCAGGAGGATGGAAGAATCTCATCAATGAGACAACAAATCGGCTGGTCAGTGCCCACCCACCGCGGGAAGTGGCTGTCATCGTGGCCATTGGATTCAAGATGATGGCCTTTTGGTGGGACCCAAACAGTACAGCTTTTATGCCCCAACTGAGCATACAAGCTACACCTCCACTAACAATGGTATGGAATCTGGATCCACGTCTAAAGAGGTGGCCAGGGGGAAATTGGGTTAACCAAACAAATGGAAGGATTGACCTCTCCCGGGCCCTGAATGCGGACTGCTTCACCCCAGATCGCGTTAATAACCAACTGTTGAAGTGGAGGAATCACCACCCACGAATTGAGCAGTTGCTGTTGTTGATCTGCAACGCGCAAAGCATAGGGTTGAATGCTAACCATTGGTCCTCCTGAAGCCAGACCGGGAATACACCAAAACAATACTGCGTGGAAAGGAGTGCTTCATCTGGTTGGCTATCTTGTCGGTTTTCATTCGGTGCTTTTCTTTGAAATTGTTCCTGTGCGCCGCCTCGTGTTTCTTGTGTCGTTCGTTTTATTGCCGCGAGATCAGCTGTAAAGGGGGAGAATACGAATATTTGTTTCCATCTGGCATTTCCTTTTGATTGTTCCTTTGCGCCTTGTGTTCCTTGCGTTGTTTCATTGCCGCGTTTTCAGTTCCAGAAGGGGAGAGCAAGAAAGCAATTGCATTGCATCGAATCATTTTGATAGACCTAAATAAGAGCTAAAGTTGGCTGTGAGCAGATCATTGGGTACTGACTGCATGGGTTGTATCGGGTATATTTACCTGAGTGGTTGATGTAAAGAATCTCCTGATTATGTCACTAGGAGTCTGCATTGGAGCATCGATACATTAATAATCGTCGTGAGAAATATGGTCTGGTTTGTAAAGACAGTGGCAATCAGTAGATCTCGTAGAATCACAGTCTATACGGAGACTTGACAATACAATCCATATACAAAGAGAGGACACAGGTCTGCAAAAGTCTCCTCTCCGTAGTAGTGCCCATGGCGGCTTGGTTCTTGCCTTGTTTGAATTGCACCAGATCTGAAATACACAAGGCATGGAGAAGTGGTGATCTCGAGCAGGCTGGGATCGGTTGCCTGGTGTCAAAACACCAAAAAGAAATGATTCGACAGCTAGCCAGATGTCTTCTAAATTCTTTGGCACCTTGGCGCCTGAGGTCCTGCGGCACTCTCGACGCCAATCAAGCCGTCGAGTTTGGTAGATTGCATGGTAGCCTGAAGCACGATAGGATGGATTAGGCCTCCATCACACGAAACCTCCGAGCAAACAATTGGGTGTGGTAGCCCTCGGGAACGGTCCGACCCGCGCGTTTGGATCACGTGAACAAACGCAGCGGATGTTAGATGGCGCTCGCAGGTAGCAACCTCCAATACAGATTCCAACCTTCCTACTTGTATCGTGGTAAGTTGCCTGCCTGTCTGAATGATGCGTTACTGGATTCTTTAGGCCGTGTTCAGTGCCAACAGATTGAATGGTGTTTAAACAGACAGGAGAGGCATTCTGGGTTGGATTTTTCAGGGGCAGTATGGAGCAATATTTTTTTTTGTATCCCTCCAATGTACTTGAATAATTTTCAAAGATAGAAATAAAATAGGTGTTTGCTTACTAGAAAAAGAACATCACTGCAAACCACACATGGCCTTTGGCCACTCGATCCAACCATGTAGATCTGGTGGGAGCCAGCTCTGGATTTCCGTGAGAAGTGCCTGATCCCACCGGCGCAAAAACCAAAAGTTACTCAAACAGTTCAGAACAATACAGTAGTATGACAAAAGTATAAGAGAGAGATGCCGATACTCTCGGAGAAAGCCAATGAACTTGTACGGCAGCATAATGGGCCACAGAAATGCAGTTCCACATTCTAATGGAGCAGCGGTCTTTTCGACAAAATCAAAGGAAACCTCCAAAAGTTTAAACGCTTCATCGTACACATTGCGGTCTTCGGGTTCGAGGGAGTACTCTGCTACAAATTCTTTTAACTGCGAGAGTTTGTCTGTCAAGTACTCAGGGAGTATCGGATTGACACGAGGCATACTCCGGGAATTCTCAGCTATACTCTCAATTAGAGATTTTGGGGAAACGGGTACCTTGGAAATTGGCCCATGAGCATGTACTCATTGCGAAACAACACATTCATATGACTGCCACATATTAAGGATCTATTCGGCATAATGATAGTTGGAACTCCCCGGCACATGCTGAATAATGCGGTAAGTCTTGATATCGATGGGCCTGATCCGTCGACAAGTGGCAATCCAAAGGAAAGGGGCACAAGAAGCGAGGAGAAAGCAAATGCCGCGATGCAATTTTCTGGGCCGATGTTTGCGAGGGTCCTCCTATAGGTACCCAAAGCACAATGTAGATGGTAGGCTGAGTAGTCAATGTAGTCATTTATCTTCTGTGGTTTTATAAAGGAAAGATGTAGTGCCGAGAATGCAAGAATCCCATGCATCAGGAACTCGCACGAATATGCCGTCTGCGGAAATGTGACGCGCCATACGTCCTGCACTTCCCTTCGCTCCGAGAGGGTCTTGAAGACTTCTGAGGTATAATGATGCATCAATTCGAGGTCTCTGGACCAGCTTGGTTTCCGCACAACAGAAGTGGGTGCCTGGAAGATATCGGTTCCCTGGGACACTGAGTCCCATCCAGGGCCAGAAGAGGATATGTCGCCAGGTCCAATAGCTGAGCCTTCCCCTGGGCTAATATGAGATTGATAGATGCATCGAATGTTGCGTCTATGACAGGACTGGCATGGATATTGTTCGTTACACTGTCCATCAGCTTGTCAGCGGTTCATTGCCTCGACCAGGTTCAGAGATCAGCCTACCTTCACCCGACGTTTTTTGCATTCCAGACAGCCGTTCCGCGACTTTATATGTGTTCTTCGGGACGGCATCACGTAGTTAAAGTAATTACTGAAGAATTATGGCCCGTATGAAGTGTTAGCAATAATCCAAGTCAGACAGGACGTTGTCTTGGTCCCTTGAACGCGCGTTGAGAACCTCAATCGCGCTAAGCCCAATCAAGACCCATGCCAAGCTACCCGACCTAGCGGCTTGGCTCTAGGCATGGCATCATGTTTCTCCTGAGTCCTGCCTTGTAAATGTTTACAACAAGTCTTTCTCTCTCTCAACCTGTTTTTATTCCACTTACTTTACTATAAGAAAGAAGGTCCTCCCTTTATCGTCTCCGGATGCTACTTTCTATGATCCGAATCTCAGTTGATTAGTAGTAGTAGTTAATACTTCGGGATATGGAACTTGCTGGATGAACTGAGAGCGGAGATCGTGAAAAGGATTGCGCTGCACTCAGATGCTATATTCCCGATCACGGACATTATTATCTGCCTTTGTAGAGTTTATTCGAAGGTCAATTCAGTTAAAACATAATGTCAACCGCTTTTTAGATTATCTATATACACCAACTCGTGACAACCACGGAAATGCACAAAGGGAGGAAAAAGGTCTTTGATGCTATACACCACTCCGTAATGAGCACTGTAACCTCTGCTTGCACACATAAACAGCACACAAGAAAAGCACTGTTAAATTCAACAATATGCTTGGGCCCCAGCCTATGAAAAACATTATCAATTCGGGCAGCTTGAACGTAAAGTATGAGGACACAAGAAACATAGCAGCAACCACAGCATATACCAGATGATGAAATTTCAAGAATTTTTCTGTCAGTATGCCAAATAAAATAAAACAGTAGACTAGAAAGGGATGGATAAAGAACACCCAAGAAAGCAGTCCAAATGCGCGGATCATACCAAGCCGAACAACTGAAGTACTATTCGTTGAGAAAAACCAAGTTTCAGGCCCCATTCTCCGATCGAAATTCGTAATGAGGAAGTATGCAAATAGAATGGCATTCCCAAAACAAACTGTAAGTGCCCAGAAATGGTAGGGTGAATCCTGATAGTGGTTTCTCTCTAGGAGAACTACTAATGATTGGTTCTCCCACACTTGAGTTTCCTGTATCAATTGGGACTGAGTCTCTATTCCATAACTAACCTCGGTACTATTGTGTTGATCTGCTGGGGGTGATTCCGAGTCTATTAAGACCAATATAATTTAGTTCTTAAACTGAAGAAACAAAGCCAGGGCGGATGAGAACCACATCCCTCAATTCTAAGTTTAAGTATGCTGATATGGTGACAGTAGAAATAAAAGATGACAAGCACACACCTGAGTAATAGAATTCAAGGCCATATTCAAACAAGGCAATCAAGGGGCTTGCTAGTAGAAGTAGCGGTAGAATTTGTCCAAATGTCCAAGTATTCTCTTCTGATGGCCCATGGGATCTTGTCTCGAGCAACCGCACGGCGCCCCACGTAACTGACACTACTAGCCAGTAGATCTGTGTACAGAAGTTAGTAGTTATTACCGTATAAATAGTAGATATTTTAAAGCACGGTCACTTACCTCCGAGAGCATAGATGCATAGACATCAATAAAAAGACATATTGTCAGGTAAACAGAAGCATAATGGGATCTTAATGCTTTCTGCCAAGTTAAATTTTTTGGCATTGACTTGGCTGAAAATTTCCCAAGCCCTAGCAGGAGTTGACGTAGTTGTGCTAGAGCTTTCATATGCAGGGCGTCAAATGCATCTCGAGAGAGCTTATGAAGCTTGATAACTCTGAAAATGAAGTTAAATCCGAGCAGCAAAATCGAAGTTATCATCGAGATAACGGGCGTGTCCGACGCACCAAAGTGTGTGTGGAAGTAGCAGCCAGCGAATGATGATAACTTGTCGGCGATGGCGGGGGGGGAGCGGTCGAGGTTGGGGATGTCTGCGTGAGTGGTGTCGTACACGTTGTGCCCACTTGTAAAGATCGCTCTTACGAGTATTATTAAAAGGGCAAACATAAATGTTAACCTCCATAGCCTCTGAGCCGGTCGATTAAAAAAGTAGTTGCGTAGAAAGGTTAAAGCAGAAAGGTGTGTGACACTCGAGAACCACGCAAGAAATATTATTAATTTCCAATGGTAAACCTGGAGTCCGCATGAGACAGTATAATAGCCCGAGATCAATATTGCAAAACCGGTAATGATTTGTATATCTGCCATTGTGAGAACACACTGAAGAAATAAGTGAGCAATTCATCAAGAATAAATGATCTTGCTTGGATAATCACCTTGTTAAGAACATCTTCAAGTCCTCGCGCGGCTTTGAGTTTGTCACGAAATCCCCGTGCTGGGAAATAGTTGAACTGTCTAATTTTCCCGAGAATCAATTGATCAACAGGATTTGGACATCTTTCATGCTCGTCATTTCCACGAACTTGATGCCTGAAGGGGTCCAATTCTGGCTGGAATATCAAAAAGTAGTGTAGAATCAGAAAGAGAACCATAATACACGCAGTTCCAGTAAACCCGAGGAGAACCTGCACATACAGTAAGCAATTATGTCCACATAATCACAATGATGTGTAGTACCTTAACTCACCCCAATGCCTGCGATGTCGGGATAGGGCTCAATCCTGCCGGATCTACGGGGGGGGTTTCCGTAGCAGGCAGAGGTGTAGCTTTTGTTACAGATATTCATCCTTCATTCGCAAGGGAGAGTCGTTGAATGAATAAAGGTATCCTTGAAAGAAGGGGATTAGACTTCAAAAATGACAGAGAAATCAAAAGACATTGGCAGACAATGATCACAGACTGTGTGTGTAAATTTGACAATTTCTTCGCGGCCTGATGATGGTGTTCCCGTGTTCCTTTCCCAGCCTTGCTCAGCCTTCAGCCATTCGTTGGGATGATCATCCAGTAAGATATCCAGCAATGTACATACAAGCATGGCATAGCCGCCCCCTTGTTTTGGTCCCCTCAATGCATGGAGGGTGTGATAGTGAGAGAAGCGGTTGTCGAGATGCCTGTTGTTCTAGAGAAGAGAAGACTGGAGATGGAAATGATTTGGGCTTGGTTAGATGTCCCTGCTCCGCCTCCCGGCTGTTAGCCTTGTCGGGGGGTGCAAGGAATGAAGAAGGGGATGGAAGAAAGTTCGTCCCTTTCTACGCACAGTCCTTGCAGTTTTAAAACTAGGGTTGGATCACAGAGGCAGGGTTCCCTGTCGTTTCTTTGGGCTGCTTTGGTGACGTGGATGGACGAATACGATATTAGGATGGCGGAGGTGCTATGCGCTTTTTGGGCGCCACTCAAGCGGTGAGTTATCCCCTCCTCCCAACAATCTTCAAAAAGAGAAAAGAGGAAAGGAGAAGCGAAGAAGAGAAGAAAAGAAAAAGACCAAAAGGTAACAAAAAAAACTGTCCCAGAGTGTTTCCATGAACCAGAGATTATCAACAATTCCCTCAGAGGCCGTGCCATAAATATGGTTTCCTCGCGACGTCTCACTCGACTTCAAGTTATTTGGAACGAAGCAGCGCAAAAAAAAAAAAAAAAAAGTATCTACCTGCGCAATTCCCCAAGGCGATAAGGCTGAGCTGGTTGACGGCGCGGCCCGCTAGTCGCCTCCAGGCTGCGCCGCGCGACTGTCGCCGGATATTCCGAGGGTACTTTCAAATAAAAGGGCCGTTGTATCCTAACATCGACTTGCCTACTCCGAATGTACCCCCTGTCATATATGATACATCTCCCCTCCACGAGCACACCTATCAAGCGGTCCAAACACTACTATATTCGGGTCTGCGTGCGAGAACCACTTTTCTTGACCGGGTCAACTCGGATGTGTCACGAGCATCTGCATGCCCAGCACTGTTGGCGAGAAGAATGTTTGGGATAGCCTTGGACTCCAGAGTGGGCCATCTCATTATCCCATTTGGCGGGGATGGGGTCCCCAAACCCTGGAGTATGTCGGGCACTCAGGCCTGCGAACCGGGGGCCGGGCAGACTAGCCCCGTTGGTATGAGCGGGGAATCGCCGGGGATATGAATTTCCAGGACCTGGGCCTCCTGGGCCTCTTTTTTCAGTTGGGTGGAAATCCTGCCATGGTATGATTAATATAATAGAGGCAGGGTACTTTAAGAGGATTGTAGAGAACTGGGTAGGGTTTGGTCAGGATAGATTCCTGCGGACATCATTGACGTAGGATCGACTGAGTGATAGAGACGTGCACCTTTCAAGCCTTTCGAAATAGTTCTAGAAAGACGCAGCAGCATTCAACCTTGGAACTGCCAGCCAACCGACGGGCTAAAAGGAGATAACCTGCGCCAAAATCTACACAAATCTTGGCGAGTTATTAATCTATTCTCAACCGAACCTGTCAGGAACAGCATGACATGAGATTTTGTTTTAAGTGCGGGACTCCAAGATTCTCAGACCCCTGTTTCCTGCAGGGACGCTCCCGACGGTCTGTAGTTCTCTCATCAGTAGTTACCCCTTTTCCAGGTTAGTCCATTTTTGCCTAGGCACATCTGTATTTCGCGCAGCATTGGAAACCTGCGCCAATGCATTCAATGAAAAACAAATGGATCTCAAATACAGGCAGGATATTACCTTGAATATATATCTACCTCCAGTTCAAAGTCCGCCCCCTGAAACCTAACTCCAATGTGGAACAGGCAGCATTTCCCCCCGCTCTGGAGGCATGGACAAGCCACTCGCCCAAGCGCAAGGTTGTGTCGCGTCGCGTTGTGGCCACTCAACCTAAAACACAGTAGTTATCAATACCTTCCAGCATCCACCGCGAGCAGAGAAGGGAAACAGGGAGGGTGGCGGAAGGGGACCACGGCATCTCATTCCTCCTTCGTGGCCTGGATGTGCCCCTTTCTCCCAAACAAAAACGTACTCCTTTTTCCTTTTACCTATCGTAACGGTGTAACCACACTCCTCGTTCTTCGAAAACAAACGGGGAAGATAAAAGAAAAAGAGAAAAGGAAAGGAAGAGGAATAACGAAGCGGCACCAAGCACTGGAAGAAGTTACTAAATGATCTTCATGTACTTTGAATTGTCTGCAGAAACATTACTATTTTTTGGTCCAACAGCCCATTCTGTCCCTGAGCGTTTTTCTCCTTTCCTTTGCCTTTCTTTTCTGTAGAGGCGCGTGGAAGAAAAGGAATCTGGTGTTGGCAAATTCAGAAACAACGATTCACATGCATGAGATCTTCGTGTCGGACAGGTAGTGATTTCCAGGAGTGTATCAGATGCGTTGTACGCCAGCTAGTGTTGTCTGAGTGGTGACACTTGGCCGCTGCTGTGCAACCGATGAGGGCCGGTGAAAAGGAACGAAGGGAGACGTTTCAAGTTATGACAGAAGGTAGTCGAGGAATCAGGGGCTGGACGGCAGGTTATGCAAAGATGATATCATAGATGTTGGAGCATCAATCAACCCCCCGGCCCCTTTGCAGTTCCTCTGATAGCGAGAGAAGAAAGGACTTGGAGTGACGAAAGGTCCCACGTAGGGGCTGCATTTGTTAGATGGGCGGTCAAGGGATTGGAATATATATCGCCAAGCGGTGTCGCCCCTGAGGCGGCTTATCACTCGCCCATAAGAACGCTTGTGATGGTTTCTTAAACCAAACAAAAGAGGGAAAACGCACCGAAGAGCGTCTTGAGCGGAAATAGTGCCTTTAAATAAATACCTGGTGCACCGGAGAGATTATTAACTGAAATGGCGAATGGAAATCTAGATGCATGGCCTCGTCGTCTCGCTCGAACATCTCCTATTTACTGGCAGAGGAATGCAAAACTCAACAATCCTGCAAAGGCAACCAAAGTAGGTATATTCTATCCAGACACCCAATTATTTATCATGACGCAACTCACAAACACCAGAACTTGCCCAATTCCCCATTTAACCAAGCAAATCAAATCAAAAACTCAATTTGGATATAATTCAGCTCCAAAATCGGCGGTCGTCGAACCCTTCGGAACAATCGCCTTGAGATCAAACCCCTTCTCCTTTGCCAGATCCAGCGGAGTGCAATCAGCGGGTCCTATACGACGATTAACATCGGCTCCCCACTCAACTAGTAGGTTGAAGATTTCTTCATGCCCCAGACGCGCCGCGCTCAGCGCACTCGAATCATTCTCACACACAGGATCAGGATCGACTCCCATCTCAAGCAACACCCTAATCACCCCTGTAAGGGGTTTATAACTCCTTACTGCCCACATTAGCGGTGTCGAACCGTCGTCACACCGGTGGTTGACGTCGGCCCCTTGCTCTGTTGCCCATCTAACCAACGATTCATCCCCATACTCTATCGCAAACCACAGGATTGGTCTGCAATCCTCATCCGTTGCGTTGACATCCGGTTTGTTATCAAGGAGCAGTTTGATCATAGAGTGGGACCGGCTGACGAGTGCCCCCATGAGGGGTGTGTAGAGCCCATGGTCCCGATGGTTGATGTCAGCACCCCGCTCGAGTAGCAAGGGAACAATATCTTCGCGCTCTTCCCATACAGCATGAAATAGAGCCGTCCACAGATGGGAATCTTTCGCGGAGACATCAGCGCCGTTTTCTAAAAGCAGCATTACCACCGATATGACCCCTTCACGCGCAGCATGCATGAGTGGCGTGAGCCCATCTCTATCCGGGAAATCGATAGAGGCGCCTTTTTCAATTAATATCCGTGTCATGGATATATATCCATTCATTGCGGCGAGGTGTAAAGGTGGTCCGGGGGTATCCCCGAGATAATATTTGATATGTCGGGCTGAACCGTCCATATTCGGGTTGGCGCCTTTCTCAAGCAGTTTCTGTACGGTCTTTTCGTGCCCATGGTATGCAGCCCATAATAATGCTTTGCTGCCCTCGTATTTGACATTGTGTTCATAAAGATAATCATTGAGTAAACGGTGGAGGTGTACACTTGTCCGGGTAAATGAGTAGAGGTCTTGTTGAGATGGTATCCATTGAGCGATTGCGAGTAGTAGCTCGTTGGGGAGATGGAGAAGTGTCGTCGCTCCCGTGTTCATTTTTCGTTTGGGCGAAGATGCGTTTTGCACAGTACTTAATGTATGAGTCCACTGATGAGTGTTATTTGATTGACTTAATTCCTGAAAATTTTGAGCGCATCAAACAGGGTGAAATCAGGTGACTCCAGGTTCTGCCGAGCTCGGCCCGATGCGCCCGAGTCCCGACGTTTCATCAAGCTCCGGGTCGTTTTCCTACCAAGAGGGAGGACAAAAAATAAAAAAACCATAGAAGTATTAGCAGTTAGTCATGAATTTGTACAATGACCTATCCATCAATACTTCCAGGTGTATCCTAGGGGATAATAGAAATAGACAAAGCTGGATTAAAATCAAACCTGGCCAGGATGCTGCGGCGGAAAGATGTCCTTCTCTAGCAAAGATTAATTTTTTTATGAAAACACGAAAGAAAAAAAGAAAAGAAAGGAGGAAAACCGGAGCAACAGATTGCAGCGAGGTGAGAGGAAAGGAAATCCTTTAGATAATGCAGCGTGTGTCCAGAATGCGGCCAGATGCAGGTCTCCACACACTCAAGACGGACGGTAGAGCAGCTTGCCTGGTCTTAATAGTCAAGGGAAATTAGATTTGGTATCGGACCTCAGATCTAGGTCCTCCCAGATACCCTTCGCGGTTTTCTCCTGGTTGGGTTTCGGATATTTCCCTTTGAAGAAGCCCTGCTTAGTTTTGGTGGAATTGCAATGCAAATACTGTGTTGCTGGGGCCTCTAAGCCATCCTTCAATGCCACTGGTCTCGCTGGCACGAGCTGTTCCATTCACAGATAACGTTTCAAATGTAGTATTTCCGATTTCAATTGTATCTGCTGGCAGATTACCAACGCTTCTGGATTCACACGTTGACGCAAGGGTGAACCGTTCCTTCATCCTCACGATCAAGGCTTGGTATATAGGGAAAGGACATGCACTAGATATATGAGTAGATCCATGTTCGTTGGGAAATATAATATTTCATTGGTAACACAGGAGCGCTAAGGAGATAGCAATAAGAACGCCGAGAGGCTTGCCTGCGGTAGAAGAGCGAACGAGAGTAGAGAAGGTGAAATGCATAGAAATGAAGAGACCCCAATGCGGTGTTGCGATGATGTATTAACACCCAGAAGGCGCAGGATAGCCGGAAATGCCCCAACAGAGGGGGCTAGACAAATGTATTCCTGGACTCCATCGAGGTATTGAGATTTCCTTGTGCGTGCTGAACCTTTGGCCTAGTCTCCATGTCAAATGATGAAATGCAGAGTAGACGAGACGTATTTTCAAGAGGCATATTGGCCTTTTGCTTTCTCGTAAAAGCTGTTGTGGTTGAACTTTCGCCGGTGTAACTCGATCTTACCAATTCAGTCCCCGAAAAAATCTCCACTCCATTCCCGTGATGGCATCTGGAAAACACATATTCCTTATCACCAGGCATTTGCCCATGATACAAGGTCAATTTCCTGTCCCCTTTCTCCTTAGGATCTCCCATATTTTGATGGCCACGGTCGGTAGTTCCGACGATGTCGCCAGCGTGGAGACCACAATACTCACGGAAACACCGTCGCTGGCGTACTGTTTACTCTCCCCCCAACCCCTTCAATCGACCAAACAAGCTAAACCTTTCTCTTTACCAGAAAGCGCCTCGTCTCAAGCCACAATCCCGAGTGTCGACACAAGTGGAGGGCTACCCCGCAAAGGAACTTTTGTAGTAACAAGTTCGAGTAGATTTGGGCAGGCAGAGGATTGTCATGGGACATCTCCAATTATCTCAAGCACTCAGAGGGGCGAATTTGATTTTTCTAAATGTCAGGTCGATGCTCTGACGAGCGGGCAACCCAGTGACTATTTCCTTGATCGTAAAGGATCAATTCAGAGGCCTCGGCAATGGATTCGGATATCGAGGATTCGTCTATATGGACCGGTAATAAATTTCGAGCCAACCCAATAATAGAACACTATCCGCCAGTGCACCAAGCCCTCCGCCATCTGACACTTTGATCGAACCGCAATGCTTCCATAAATAACAAACCCAGCAGCATCTGTTTCCCGAAGCAAATCGACAACAAAGCCACAAACAATAAAATCGCTAGCTCGGAGTGCCATATTCCGAAGACGAGTTGAATCAAGATCTGTCGAGTCCGCAAGTATAAACATTCACCAAGATTTCGGTTGGGCCATACGGTATCATCGTCCCGGATCAGAACCATCATTGCAGTAGGGCGTTCATTTGCAGCTCCTTTGCAGCGTCTTTGGTGATCAAGCATAGAGCCACCTAACGGTTTGCGCAGTCAGAATATGCTGAGAAATTATCCGCTTCATAATTGATCACGAATCATGATTATTATAATAACCGTGAGAATTAAAGGTCCTAATCGCGGGCGTCCTCTGGACTTTCGTCGCATTTTCCTTCTCCCGTTTTGTTTTATCGAGTTTTCCCTTAAGAGTGTGCATTGATTAGTATGGCGGATTTCCCAAGAAAAGAATATCCACGTACAAGCAAGACAGATTGTATGCCTCCTTCGCCGCATTTACTACTCCGTCCTTGGTTACACTAGTCGCCGTTTTCCCACCCCTTTGGAACGGCAGGTGAAACTCCCCTCCTTCTTAAATACCTTTCCAATTTCACCTCCCATTTCGCTAATACACCTCTAAAATCCATGCCCTCTCTTCCTTCATCCTCCCCTTCCACGCCAACAGTCACACCATCCCGCGTCCAAATACTCCATGATCCCATGAGTCCTGCCATAAGCACATCTGTGCCAAGGCGGTCACCTATTACGGCAATTTCATCGGGAGAATCCACGGCATTGTGAGCGCGGAGGTGAGCGAGGATGGAAGGGTAGGAGAACGGCTTTTTGAGTGGATGGTGTTTTGGGGGCTCGGGGCTCGACTCAGCACCGGCAACCTTTGGAGATATGCCGGCGCGAAACACGGGAATTTTCAAGTCAGATAATCTCTCCTCGATGAGCCTCGCTTCTTCTTCGTAAAGTGGCGTGTTGGGGTTGCTTCCTGCCGTATTCGAAACAATTAAGATCCCGTGAGGGTTATCCCGCATGTTGAATGGAGAGGAGGGGTTTGTGCGAAGGTTCTTGAGTTTTTGCATGTAAGCGGGCGGGATAATGATAGATTCGGGTGGGGCAAGGGTATTGTCTTTGTCGATTACGAGGGCGCGGAGTTTGGGCGGGGCACGGTGATGGGAGGCAGTTTTGCTGCCAGCGGAGAAATAAGAGGACGGGAGAAGGTGTGCGCCTAAGTTGTCCTCGGGGAGCTGGAGGAACGTGGGTATCGTGTAATTTGGGACGAGAAGGGATGGGTTGCGGATGAGAGTTGATATGGCGAGGTTGAAGGCCGGAATATTGGGATTGAATGGTCGCGCCATGGCTTAGGTTTGTAGATGCTGTGTTAAACGCAGTTATTGGGGCATATATAAGTATGGAGAAGCTGTTTGATGTGGTGCTGAAGCTTGGTGTAGGTCAAGGCTCGGAGGGGTCAGAAGCTGTGTATAGGGCCATATCAACAGCCATCAAATAGCAGATAGACTATAGATATGCACAATACCTGACTGGAAACAATGCCAGCAACAGCCGATTGACTGCCCAGCGGGATGAACTGGGGCCCAAGAGGGGACAAAGAAGCGTCGATACTGATTGTTGATATTGAGAAGTCGGATGAGGTTGGAGACAATGCGGCTCTGGAAGCTTGTTGCCAAAAGCGGCAGCTAAACTCTTTCCGGCCAAACCTGATTCTCTTCTCTCCACGACCAACACCAACATCCTCCGCTTCACGCCGCAACAGATATCAGCCCACGCCACACTACCCGGGCTTGCTTCACGATATATATTGCGTTATTTGACTGTCTGCTTCCGTCCCGCGTTTGTTTTCCGATTCCAGCCGCTCTCACTTCGCCATGGGCAAATTAACGAGTACCATCGGGATCCCGATCAAGCTTCTCAACGAGGCGCAAGTCAGTCCTCTATCCGCGCCCAGTCCCTGTGCACATATCTCGCGTTGGTTTGCATACCGCATGAAGCGCCCTATTACGGCGCGATGAGATTTATACCCGAGAAGACCCCATGCTAACCCCTTCCATCCACAAACAGGGCCATGTCGTCACGCTCGAGATCACATCAGGCCAGGTCTACAGAGGAAAGCTCCTTGAAGGTGCGCGCGATAATATTCATTCCGTCTATCCATCTCCACTACCGAACCCTTGTGCTTGTGGCCGCTGCGGGAGATCTCGAGAATCACTGCTAATTCGATATCTTTGCAACAGCCGAAGATAACATGAACGTACAACTTAAAGATATCACGGTCACCGCCCGCGACGGCCGCGTTTCGCATCTCGATCAGGTTTATATCCGGGGGAGCCACGTCAGATTCTTCATTGTACCAGATATGCTGAGGTATGTTGATATCTGTCTATATTTTTTTTAATTCCCCGTTTTCAATATGGCCGATTCGTTGGTCGCAATCTCGATCATAATTTGTGCGCTCTATCCCAAGCCGCCAGATGCTACATTCATTCTTGAATATCTCTCGTGCTCCACGATTTTAGAGACTGTCGCTAACTCAAACTCCCTCTCTAGAAACGCGCCTATGTTCCGGTCGAGGGGCCAACGCGGCAGAGGTGTCGGTCTGGCCAGAGGCAGAGCCACTGTTAACAGGGCTAGGGGCCAACGGAGGGGCTAGAATATGATACCCTTTGAGTCATTATGGAACGATTGGAGTTTTTGTGGGTAAAATGAAAAATTACATGGCTGCGGCATTCTGGCAGGGAGGACGAGCATAGGCTCCGCGCTTCCAATGGAGACTTTCACCATATACCGTATATTTCACTGGGAGAATAACACGGAAATAGGGAAGCATTTGACAGGAATGGACCGGACAATGCGATATTTTGCTCGATGGTGGCGGGACTATTTGCCCGCCAGATCTTCAAAAACGGAAGATTATCTTCGTAGTCCAGACAGCAAGAATGAAACGACCAATTCGTGCCAATTTACCTCGTATGAGCCATTGTTTTGTAGGATGTGATTGTTAGTTATGTGAAGGATAAACTCGCGCGCCGCTTAGCATTTATATTCCCAGCTTCGATCACAAAATCTCCGTATAGCACCGTCAAATTACACACCCACCCTCAATCCTATAAGACTGGAATCTATTCCTGTTTTTCACGATCAACAGATAATCAATCAACATTTTCAACCACCTTGTCTCGAGCTAGAAAAAAATGAGCGAAAAATAGCTACCATCAACCTACCCCTCATAACCTCCCCTCCACCCCCCCGCAATCTCACCTCTACACATACCACACGGCACAAGAACCCAACCTCACCATGCCATCCCCACACCACCAACAGGAGAAATCCTCCAGCGGAACAAACACCCAACATATTTCCAACCCCCGTCGTCTCCTCGTGCTAACTCCAGCCCCGCAATCCCATTCCACCATCCCCCCGTTCCTCCACGGCCTAACCGGAGTCGCGGTCACCGATGCGCCGCAAGCTGCGAGCTCCGCTCCAGTGAGTGGAAGAGGTGAGATACTTTAAACCCTTCTGATTAGGGCCTCCCTTTTGTTCTAGAAACTCGCAAAAATTAATCGTTAATTCTTGCGCAAAATAGAATCCGAAGCAGATACCAGCAGCAGCGTGACTTCACAACCCGCCGCCGCCGCCGCCGCCACATCCACGTTCGCAGGATATACCACGCACTCCCCGCTCCGAATAGAAACGAAATACTACACGGCCGATATACCGATATGGGTTGATGAGCTTCCATTCTCTCATCTGTCCGCACCCTCCACATCCCCATCCACTACCGCTCAAAAGCATCAAGTACAAACACCTGCCAGCGATGAGCAAGGACCAAGCTCCATAACATGGAAGAACGAATTCCTATCCGAAGAAGCGCGCGAAGTACGAGATGTCATTGGCGCGGTTGTCGTCTGCATACAGAAGCCAACGGCAATATCTGCGGTGCCTGGGGACGGGGCGGTTTCGCAGGCTAGAGAACAGATTGATAAGAGGGTACAGGGTTTGAAAAGCCTTTTGGGTGCGGTTGCCGAAGTGAGGGGTCAGATTGAACAGGAGCGTGGGGGAGTTGGGGAGGTTCCTGGATTGGTTGTATTGGTAGGGGGAGATGAGGGGGGGAAGGAGGGGGAGAGGAAGCGGGGGAGAATTGGTGATTTGGATGCTGGTGTTGATGATGCTGATTCTGAGTTGGAGGAGATTGTCGAATTTAGTACGAGGTGGTGGGAAGATGAGTTGTCTGAGATGGGGATTTTTGAGCTGGAGATTGTTGCGTGGGATCCGAAGGCGGAGGAGGAAACGAAAGGGAAAAGGAATTTGTTTGGAGGTTGGTATAATTATTCCCTATGCATTCATGCTTGATATTGTCTCTGTTATTCAAGTGCTGACACCCGCCAGAATTCGAGGGCATGCCGCGCATTAAAGAGGTGCTTCAAACGAATGAATGGACTTCAACCAGTCATGCTGGCGATGACCAAGACGGGCTTGCAGATTTTCTGCTAGATTCCGATGAAGAGAACGGCTTCGACAAGGAAGCCGGCGAATTAGAGCGGGAAATGTTTGGTCTCCGGCTGGCGATCGAAAAGGGGGGTGATGGCGGTGGTGTAGGCCACGACTTAGACCCTGGCGATGATGAGGATGACGAACTTCACGTTGAAAAGATGGATGGATTGATGCTGAGGATGCAGGCTATTAAAGGTGAGAATTATACTCTCCTCCCCTTCTGGGTTTCTAGTCGTGGACATGGCTACTAACGAGGACAGATATGGCCGCAGAATTACCCGAGGCGGAAAGGAAGACCTTTGCTGTCAAGGCTATTAATGATATCATGAAGGAAATGTAATTGCATACGGACCACGAAATGATGTGAGACGAATATTAGAAACGGAAGCGGGGGATAACTAGGTCCCCCAATAGTCTATGAATTAGATCTAGAAAAAATTCTATATACCCACTGCATCTCCCCTTATACCCAATATAATACACGTCAGGAAGACCAAGAAATCTAAAAAACAAAAAAGAGACTAAAAGAAAATCATAGTCCTCTACACCCCCATAACCCATTTATTCTTCGTCCTTCATCTAATCGGCGCGCTTGGCTTTGGCCGCCCGCATCACCTTTCTCCGCTGAGACATCATATGTGTGTAAAGGATATAAGAGCCTGGCAGTAGAAATTAGCAAAAAGCAACCCAGCACCGGAATCTCCAAGTACAGCGAAAAGGGGGGGCGAGACGTACCAGGGACATAAATAACCAAGACAGCAATGAAGAACCAAGGAAGGGCCGGGTGGACGTCTTTCGCGGGAGCAATGGCCTGGTAGATCAGAGTACATTCGCTCGAGATTCCAATCGGATAGAGGACGAAGAATGTGTTATATCTATCCCCACGCCCAAAGCATTAGCTAACGTAACGGGAACAGCAAAAGAAATGAAACGGAATTAGGGGGGGGGAGGGGGAGAAAACACATACCTCAACCAAGACATCCACCCAGGCACCCCAGCACCCATAACCTGCAACGCGAAAAACCCATATCGAATACACTCCGTAATCCCCCACGCACTCACGCACCCGACAAACGCCCAATCGCCCACCTTAACCTCTCCCCCAGCCCCAGCCCCAGCACCCCCCGTCGTCCCAAACAACCCCTGCCCCGCAAACAGATACAGAACCCCCCACACAACCAAAATCCGACTAGCAACCTGCATCACCGTCGTGACGACGGAGGCGCGCACGAGCCCCGCGAGCGAATGGAGGATCTCCATCAGCGCGAGGGACTGCGTGCGGAGGAGCAGTGGGAAGACGGCGTCGAAGATCGCGGGGACATTGCGGGTTGGTTGGGCGAGGCGGGAGAAGGCGCGGATGGTTACGGTGGCCCAGAGGATGAAGGATAGGGCGTTGTAGAAGAGTAGGTAGGCGGAGATGAGACCGTTCTTCTTCGGGGCTTTGGGGTCGGCCATGTTAGCCGGCCAGGTTTGTGGCGTTTGCCGGCCGAGTGCAATTGGGAGGGGTGGAGATCTGTGTGAGTAAATAGTTAGAGAATCGACGGTTAAAATGGTCCTCAGACGTAGCTGACCTGTATTAGCAATTGCGCAGTCCGAAAGGTGCTGCGGGGGTGAGCTTGTTCGAAGTCGAAGGGCAAAATGTTCCGGGATCCAGAAGCAAAATATTTTTGATGGACGCTCGGCCATGCCAAGACTGGACCCCGAAATAGGAGTCAACCCCCTACTCATCTTCTACGGATTTTACCATTTATGAGTTAAGTATTTGTACCAGCCATCACCATACATATAAACATTGCCCGAATTCGATTGGAAATAAATATCATTTTGACCGCGCGGTACTATACACAAGAACCAGGATGCATTAGGATCGGTAAGGGGTAGTACAGTAGGTAGTGTTCAAACAGGCCATGTCCTCGATACCAGGGCTTAACTTCAAAAATAGTATTACCCAGTGTTCCGTGCCTGTCACTCCTCCAAAAATCATACAGCCTTTTTTGGTAACAAGTTAAAGACAAAGGAAAGCAGCAAAACGGCTACTGGTATCATAAATATCAAAAAGAACGGAAAACACCGCCATCACCACATGTCGATATCGCCAAATCCGAAAAGGGTGGAGTCGGCTCGAGTGGGATTGATGGGCCAGATATGGCGAAAACCCCTATTCCAGGATTCATTGAGACTCGTTTATGCTATGATAGTGGATTCCTTGATGATATGGGGGCCTTCCTGTACTTTTGTAGGCGCTGCACCCTTTTTATGCTCAACCTTTTCAAGTCGACTAGAAGGCTCTTCGATTCCGACCCCTGAATCCCTAGCTCCTGGCCTGAATCCAGTTCCCCTAGCATGGGACCTGCGGGTGATGGGAGGCAAGGACGGGAGGCCCGTTGATGGAGAGGCGCTCCCAATGCTAAAAACGGGAGATTCCCATTTATTACCCTCCCTAGCAAGATTCTCGTACTCGGTCGCTTTGGAGGATATGCCTCCTGGGAGTTTGATATCACGGAAGAGCGCACTGGGTTCGGTGACAGCCAAATTGACCTTGGTATCGCGCTTTTCTCCGGCCTTTTCCTTCCTCTCCGCTTCCTTTTTCGTCTCCATAATTTTATTGCGTACAGCATCGAAATAATATGAGTAGATGCTGCGCTTCCCATTGCCTTCGTCATGGGCAGCGTCCCAAGCGCCCCGCGCTCGATTATGGATCTCGTACGCCCACGCGTCTCCCCTGACGAAGGAATCGTGGATTTGCTTCTCCAATACCTTCTCAACTGCAGGACGCACGATGCCAAAGAGTAGGGGCTTGAAAATAGCAAACAACAGTTTGTGTTTCGACTTCTTGAGCTTGATGTCGAGATTATTGACATTGACGATAACCTTCTCGGGGTTGATTAAGCTGCCGGGTTCGTTACTGTTAGATCCGGAAATCTTGAAGTTGAATCCCTCGCCACTCATTAAAATGTCCATAACCCCTATGTCTGAAATAGCGGGGAAACCGGACTTCTTCTTGACATAATAGCTGACGTCTGAAAGGAAAGTTAGCACTTGGCGTTAATAATTGCAATGGGAGTCAGGAGTACCTCTCCAGTCAGTTTGCATGCCCGTTGCTGCAATCATAACCTGATAATAGATACGATTAGCTAGGACTCCTAGACAACGTACATTTTACGACTTTACCTTATTGTTATGCTTGTTTCCAATCCTCTTTCTTCCCCACCGCCAGTAATTGTCGCTGCTCAGCTCGACGACGTTGGGCATCAAATTATCACTCTCGATGACAAGATTGTCAATCACCTTCACTATGTATTAGCAGGCGCTTTGGCAATGGGCTAATCAAGTGGCACCTACCACGTCCACCATTGGATCAGAGAGCTCGATACGAGGAACCGGTACATAGCGTATTTTCTCGAAGAGGGTGGGTATGATGACACTGGTGACATCCTTTCTGAGATGATCTTTGAAAATGATTCTACCATCCACATCATAGCCAAGATCGTGGAAAAGTTTCTGCAGTGAATCGCCAAAAGCCTTATTCAAAGGATCTCGGTCGAATTGATCCCCGAGATATTTGATTTCGTCCACAATTTGATTTGTGTTATCACGGTAGCGGTCACGCAGAAGGAACCGACCTTCGTCATACAGTCTATTCCACTGCTCGGTTGCGGAATCTTCCAAAACGTAACCCTGTTCACGCAAGCATTTCCTGAATTCCAGAAGTTAGAACCACTAGCAATCCCGGATCAGTCCCCATTGAACACATGCACTTACCTAGTGAAAGAATTGACCGAGCTAAACCAGTCCCTCAGCCGAGGGTCATTGTCAGCAGCATCGTAGAAGTCCTTGATATAGTCAAAGAGGTCATCAGATGATGTATTGTTTGCGAAGCGCTCCATTATGGTCTTCAATAGAGTTAACGTTTCTTTATATTCCTCCACCAAACCTGCAAATGATCATTTAGCTTTAGAATGCGATAGGGTAGGATTCTATTTTTACCTTTGGCTGATGTAGTACCTTGCTGAGAAATACCTTTCCCGTGCGTAGTATATGTGTCCGCAAGGGAAAGAAGTGTTTCAATTGCCCGCTGGTCTGCAGGTGGTAACATAAGTTAGCTGCGTTACGTTAGGTCATTGGTAGCTAGCTACTCACAGTCAGGGTGGCCTTGTATTTCGACGATCATCCTTTTCAACCGCCAGATAGTTTGATCACGCCGCTCTTGGGGCATTTTCTCACGAAGGAAATCTTTGGTTCTCTCAGTAAGCTCACGCGACCGCGCCTTCGCTCCTTCAGGGATTCTTTCAGATGCCTGTTGAGCGGCAGCCTGAGTACCAGCTGCCGCACCTCCAATGGCATCAACTCCACCCTCTGGGCCAGCCGGACGGGCTGCTCGGTCTGTAGCTTCGGCTGTTCTTTGTGTACTTTCTTCGATCTGGGGATTTGTGAGCAATAGTTAGATGTGGAGGACTATGGGTGAGAACTCACAGCCGGCTTCTGTTGACCAACTCGAGATTTTGCCTGGGATTTCAGTTTGTCCTTTGACAACTCTGGCTTTTCATGCCAGACATTTTCTTCTGCTGGCTGGTCGATTTGAGCCAGCTCTTCTTCTGACGGCTTGATGCGCCCAGTGGCCTTTTGAGCCGTATCGCTGACCATCTCACGAAGCAACAGAGTCGCATCGCGAACTAGAAGCCAACCACTCGCGTTAGTCAACTATATGCAACTAAACGGGGAGATCATCCCATAACTGTCAGAATACACATACGAAGCTTCCGGAACTGCCCATTAGTGACCATCAGAGTTCCAAGTGTTTTCAGTCCCTCCACAGCTCGTTGACGGTCGTCTTTTGCACTATCCCTGTCAATGGGCATCCCTGGTGCTTGTGTGGTTCGGGGCTCTCCTAGATGTTCTGCATCCCAAATGAACTGCTGAAGCAAGTTATCTTGGTTTTTGACCAAGATAAGTGTCTTCGCGTTGGAAATCACATCACGAAGGTCGCTAACGAGCAAGTGGCCCTCCGCTGAGAGCTTGTCAGAAGGAGACATCATGGCTTCCGAGCTCAAAAGGCTATTCAAGGCTATATCGATTTGTTTATTCTATATTTAGATCTTAGCAATTTTAACTCGTGATATTAGGAGCCGCTAACACTTACCGATGGCACTTTGCCATTCTTGAATGCTGTATCCGAATATTCTCGTTAGCAACAAGAGGAGAGAGTAAGCTTCAATAATCAAGCATACCCGAGTAAATTCCATATAGTTGGAGTTTGCGGTTGATATCCTAGTTGCCAGAATCAGAATTTAGAAGGTACTCGGGGGGCATGGGATGGAGATCAACTGTACCCTTTCCTTCAGTCTCCTATCCGTAGGGACATTCACGTTCAGAGGAGCCATGATGATTAACGCGATTCAATGGCGATCGCGATATCTGTAGAGTGGTTACGGGGTATATCTTGTAAGCCAATGCGGGCTAGATTGAATCTGACGGGCTCGACAACAATGGGTTTTCTCAGGGGATAATGATATCAACGAAACCAGTACGCGAGAGCTCTGGGGAAATCAAGATCTGAACTACCGACGAATCCAAAGAGACGGAATCCAATGAGGAATTGAAAACGAAGCAAGATGTAAGGCAATTAAGAGAAGAAAAGAAGCAAGGGGCAATTGTGAAGAGATATACTATAGAAGGAGCACTCTTGACGTCATGGTTGCCAAGCCGTAGATTCGAATGGCAAGATCTGCTGGCAGCTGGCGTAGGACACCGGCAGTATGGCCTTGGTGGGAGCTGGTGAGCTCAGGTGGCTGCTCCATGGGTGTCGGCAGGTTTCCCCCATCTGCGTCGGCAATCTGGTCTGCCACGCCACCTGAAAGTTAGAACTTTGCCCCCTGTTATGTGTATGTCTTGGTTATTCTATAGAAACCTAGAAAAGAGTGATTGGTTAATGCAATTTGAGTTTAGACACAGGGTTCGCCGCTAAATTGAACTTGCTGCTCAAAACTTGAAAAGCAAACAATGGGTTACATCATCATAGCGCAATGGCGTTGAAGTGTGCGAGGACACTGATAGAAAAACTTCTTTTATTAGAAACCTGACATGTGGTTTTGGCCAGAAGCAGGTCATAGTGCCTGCTGCACACAATTTATGAGAAGGATTGTCTCTCAAAACATAATCAGTATGCTCAAGCAGGCTTTTCCGCACAGAAAAAGCCATGACCTCACTCGCTTCTTGGAGGATCAAGATCGTCTGGGCATGGATAGCAAGATTCTTCCCGGCGGAACCTGTATTCTCCTATTTATTAGTTAGTGCCTTGGTAATGCCCAGAGTTCTGTCTAGCATTAACAACGGGGGACACCAGCAGGTCTGAGGATAGCTTCAAGTTCTTGTCAGGCAGCGATGTTAAGCATCCACGGATCTGGGCTCTGGTTTTGAAGTATTCGCGTAGATAGAACTGTCAACACCCCATAATCCAGCATGATTTGGGAAAATATCAATTGCGAAAGCAAATATTGAAGGAATACCTAATGCCTGGTGAGGGCAGGAATAATAATGATAATGAACTGAGGTTGGCGTCTCTCCTCGACAAATCGACTATGCCTGATTAGGCAATATTGAATTTCTATTAAAGTCACGTGGGCTGGCTCACGACGCGACAACGCGTCTATTTTCATTCTCATTTTACTTTTCATCTTGAACATTTTACCATTACCTCACAGCGAGAAATCGATTACAAGTCCATTTAGTTACGTCTGATGACTTTGGTATCTACCACTGACTGGCCAGTATTCATGCGATCCTGCGCATCCAGGAGAAACAGGACTGCCTCGGATCACAGCTTGAACTACTACTAGTAGTACTCCCCTCGCATGAGGTAAAACTCATTCGCCATGCCTCCCATTAGTCGGCCAAGGAAAAATGTCAAAAGACAAAGCCGACTAAGCTTCACTCCCATCTCATCTTCTTCCCCTGGAGTTGAACGAAGCCCTGGTAGCGACCGCCTTGCCACAATGCGATACAAAAACGCCTTGAGCTCACCTGGCTCGAGCAGCAAACCTGAGAAAAAGAAAACCATTTCCAGCCTTTTCATGTCAAGTGACAGTATTACGATTTCATCCGATGAAGAATCTGTTCGCGCGCCGTCTTCAAACCGTAGGGCCTTGAAGCGGGTTTTTGTCGAGGACGAGGATGAAGATGATGGGGACGAGTCTGAGGATATTGTCACTTCCTCTCCCATGAAACGACGGAAGCGGAATGTGGTGGTTCCCGAGCCTCCAGCCCCAACTCCGGCTCCCAGTAATCGTGCCGAGAGAGACAGGCAAGATCTAGAGGAGGATTTGGCCGACCTTCGCGATTCAGGTAATTTTCCCTTAGGTTTATTCACTTCTTTCCCAATTAACAATGGATTGCAGCCACGACAAAGACGAGAACTAGAGGACGAGCAGTGGACAAGTCCAGGCAGAAACGTCAAGATCAGCTAGAAGCCCTCAGGCGTCGAAGAGCTGGAGAGAAGGGGAAGCCAGAGGCAGTATCGGTGTCATCTGACGGCGAATCTGAAGGGGAAGGATCGGAATCAAATGGGGATGAAGAATCTTCAGAGGAGGAGGACGGACCGCTATGGAACGTTGAGGACCAGGATAGCGATATCGAACCTGCGGCCCCTGAAGACCTTGATAAGTACGAGGAAGATTTCGTGGACGAAGATGATGGGAAGCTGGGCGTTCCTGCTGGGCTAAGCGACATACCCTTTGAGTTCACGAGGCACAGATATAAACGTCTAAGAGACCATTTCAAAGATGTTGTGGAATGGATGGTACATAATAAGTTGAATCCTGCGTTTCCTCGCGATGACGTCGTGTATCGCGTCGCATTCAGCAAAGTGAAGGACGAGGTAACTGGGCTTGCTGGCTCGCAGTTGATATCTTCGGCATGGAACATCGATTTTAGGAGAGCACTTGAAGCTAGGCCAGATATTGATATCAGCTTATACCCAACTTCCCTCGGCCACTCATGCGACGCGTGCAACAGAAGCGGCCACCCTGCCTCCTTCGATATCAGGCTCCTGGGCAAACCCTATCTCCTAGAGACATTAGAACCGATATCAGATGACGATTCCGGGGACACCGATGATAGTGACGATGATGATGACAGCAGTACCGATGATAACCCTGGGAATGTTGACCGTCAAGGGAATGCAATCCCGGACGAGAGCACACACTTCTACTTAGGCAGGTGAGCAAATACAGCCCCTCTTATCCCGGCGTCAATTACGCCCTCCTCCTTCCCCCTATATCCCGGGAACCAACCTACTGACGAACTGTTTACACCCCAGACACTGCAAATCTAAAGCCACAATGGCGCACACCCTCATCCACTGGCGCTACCACCTAAATGACTGGGTGGTCGACTATCTGAAACGCAAGGACATATTTTCCGACTCCAAGATCCTGGAACGCGAGCACTGGAGCCAAAAGAAGCGGACAAAATACGCCAACCAGGTCGTGGATAGGATGGAGGAAGACGGCGAAATCAACCGACTCTGGAGAGATTTTAATACGAATTTGAAAGCGGCAAGGGATACGAAAGTCTGTATCCCCCTTTTTTTTAACCTGGTGGCTTGGGTTATTTATCCCACGAATATTACTTGATCGGTATAATCTCCCAACTAACCACTGTTTGGAAACTAGGAAGCCCGATGGTGAAACCCCTTTTCAATTATTCATATATTTCTTCTTATCTAGCGCGGCCAAGACGACACCAACCCATCTCTACGTCCATACCCACCGTCTTGTTTACGCAGAAGCATCACAATTTATCCTCACATCTCGAAACCAGCTATTGGAAAATTCGAACGCTGAATCGTCGCATTCCCCCTGCTTGCGGGGGAATGGAATGGAATAGGAATTCCAAGTCACCTTAAATACCTCTCTTACGCCTCTCCACCGCCCCCGATCCTTCCCGTCTGCACCTAGCCACACTACACGCATCTTGGTCAATTTGCATTCGTTTCCTCCCGTTTATACACAGGAAAAGCATTTATCTGTTCATACGCTGCTTTTTAATCCTGAATAAGAACCATCCATCATCGTGCGAGAGGACGGTACCTCGTCTGCTTTTTCTTCTTCTTCTTTTCTTTTTCAAAGTGAGCGATAATGTAGTATTCGCCCTCATTCAATAGATAGATAGCTAGCTAGCTACCCCCAGCCGTAACTAGCTAACTATACCCAAATAACCAGCTTTATGCGCGCGAGACGTGCATGTAATGCGATGGGTAGGAAGGCAGACGACATAACCAGTTCTTTCTTTCTTTCTTTTTTGTTCCTTCTTCTTCCTCAATTGCAAATGAATGAAATATCATTAAGCATTCCTCAAGTGATCAGAGATTTCCCGAGGTCGCCTCCTCTCCTCTCCTCTCCCCTCATTAACGTACCATATGTAGACACCTTCAGACCCTAGGTTGCAACAGGTGGTCGACACTCGAAACCGACAGCCCTGGCGGGTGACCTACCTATTATCTCACGGGGAGACTACAAAACCCGCCCAGATCACTGATATATCCCCGAGGTCAGGTTGTCAACATACACTACGAGTATGTATAGGCGGTGTTAAGTAAGAATGAGGGAGAACAAAAGAAAAAAAAGAAAAAAATTGGCCCATTTATTCAGATGATATAACTACATGATTGAAGTTGAGAGAGGAAAATATAAAAGACAAAAAAAAAAAAAGAAATGGAATACAATTGAAACAAAACATTAAAAAAAAACAGGGAACAAGAAAGGAGATTGGGGTGGATAGGGACAGCAAAAAAGGGTACAAGAAAGAGAAAATCCGGGTAAAAATGCAACTATGGGAATATAGGAGAGGGAAGAAATGATATCACAAGGAGATGCAAGAGATGTGGAGATGGTGGAAAATACGTCGATATGCAGACAACATCCCGCACTTTCAATCATCTTTAAACCCTAGTTTGATATGAAAAATACGTTTTTCATTCCAACATTTTCCCCGCCAATATGCCACCGTCATAGCCAACATAATATCGTTTTCATATGCCGCAAACTATTCGTCGGAGAATTTAAAATCTGGGATCGAATCCAACCGGTTATTGAAAGGCGCGTGCGTATATATCGAAAAGGTACGGGGAGTTGAAACGCCTTAGAATGTGCATCGTTCCGATATGGGTCGTTTTCTCGGAGGGTTTCCAACTGAGCACTGCTCAATCACCCTTTCCTATTGATCTGCCCCGTCTTCATCCTCATCCTCATTCCCGTTCATATTTCTGTTGATTTACAAAGCGGGTTGTCCTTCCGTTTGTCCTTGAGGCTGGGTAAGGGAGCTGGTGGCACCAGGTGTCAACATCTGTTACGGTGTTAAAAATGGTTAGCCTTTGCGATTCCCTCGAATTTAAAAACCGCATTTACTGGAAAGCTGATCCTGTTCCAAAACCAGACGCGAAATATAGCAAAGGCGGTGACAAACCTCATTAGCGCCCTTAATCATGCCCTGCTCCCGCTCCATCTGAACATATTGTTGCTCCTCTGCCAGGGCCAGGGCCCATGGTACGCCGATCAGGAAAGCGCTTGTGCTCAAAACCCAGAGCGTCTTGCCGCCGAACGAGACGGTGGACTTGGCAAATGAAGAGAGTGATGAGAAGGTGCTGGAGATTTTGTGTCGGGATTGGGGGGGGATGATGTCGCGGAGGGCGGCGATTCTTTCGTAGAGCGTTTCTTCCTCTGGAAGACCGTCATATGATTCAGTGGAGAATTCGGATTCTACGGAGTTGGATGGAGAAACGGTTAGCAAGATGTATTTCGTAGGGTTGAAATGCTTGCACTGTTCGGGGAGGAAGTGACCCATCGCGAACAATGCGTATCATGGTGCACAGGGCTGACGAAGGAGTTTGATGGGGCCCAAAATGGGCGCGGAAAGAAATGCACTACGCATCTGGAGCATACCGGTATCTGTGTAGTCATCTTCGTCGTCACTTTCGAGGAGAGCATCGGTCTTGGTGGCCGTGGGCTTCTCCTTGAAGTGTTCGTCCTCGACTTCTTGAAGCTTAACCATTGTGAATGTAAGTGTGTCGGCAAGTATCACAAAGAAGTAAAAAGGGGCTGCTAGAAATAGAAAGCGAAGATGCAGAAACTGGAGGTTGGTGGTGGTGGCTGAGGTTGAGGTTGTTGAAGACAGAGAGTTGGAGCAGGCGATGGTTGGAAGCGATGATGAGGTCCAACTTTTTTTTTCGGCTCGGAACAGCTTTGACCCAAAAGCGGCGTCACATTTCGACGGATCCGGCCAAGCGTATTTCTGCTTCTTCAACTCGGCTTGTTCGACTCCAGTACATTATTCCAAGCACTCATATTGATATACTTGATATGGGATGGGATCTCTGAGCGGAGACTATGAATCCCATGTCGAATGGACCTTTCCATCTGATCTTCAGCTACAACGGGTAGCAACAACATCCTCATGTTCGTCTAGATAGTAATGGAGAGTGATATATCGACTCCAGCGCCGCGGACCCAGGACAGTAATCATTCTGCTCATTAACTTTTGATACGGCGATTGTTTGGCCATTTCTTCATATTATCTCCCCCAGTCCAATAGACAAGACCCCAATTGACGTGATCAAGACCAGGCAGGTTGATATTGTGCGTGTTTTGCCACGGCCCAGCTGGCTCGGAACACGCCCCACTGCGCGGCGATTCGGAGAATTTGCGACGGGGAAAACGAGAGCTTCCGAGCTGGGGACGATATCGGGGCGGACTGCGAGCCATCTCCACCAGCTGCCAACATCTAAGCGCGGGTTGAGCTCGTCTGCCCCAACTGTTGGGCGTGGGATATTAGAAGCTAACGGAGCGCTCATAGTTGCGATTCAGACTGCTCTTCTCTCGCACACCGGAGACTCATTGCTCGACCAGACCGCCTCTAACCCCCCCCGGTTCCAATCCCCCCCCATTCAAGATGCCGTCTATGGAGGATCAATCGCTGGGCAATGGGGATGTGACCATAGCCAAGGAGCTCTGGCGTCCCTCGTCCCCCGAATCCACCAAGATTTATATGTTCATGTCCCTCGTCAACCACAAATATGGCCTCAACTTGGCGGACTACGATGCTTTGTGGAATTGGAGCGTTTCTGAACCCGCAAGGTTCTGGGAAGAAATATGGCATTTTACAGGAGTCAAGGCTCAGAAAAATTATGACAAAGTATGTTGATTTGCCCGTCGTTGGATTGACTCAATTGCAAAGTTGTTCACGGTTTCGAGGGGTCACACCCCGCCCCCACCAGTCAGGAGTACTTTTTGCTAACAATTGCTCTCAGGTTCTAGATAATGACTCCCTGCTATTTCCCAAACCAACCTTTTTCGAAGGCAGTCTGCTCAATTTCGCCGAGAACCTCCTCTATCCGACAAGCAACCCAGACGAAAACTCCGTGGCGGTGATCAGCGCCACGGAGTCAACCCGAGAACACATTTCATGGAGAGATCTCCGCGAACGGGTTCGACACTGTGCCCTCGCTCTGCGGGAGGCAGGCGTAGTGAAAGGAGACCGTGTAGCGGGCTTCGTCGGAAATCACGCAGACACATTGATTGCCATGCTGGCCGCCACCTCCATAGGAGCCCTGTGGAGTGCTGTTTCGACTGATACTGGAGTACATGCGGTACTGGAACGCTTGCGCCAGATTGAACCCGTGGTTTTGTTTGCGGACAACGCATCACCGTACAATGGCAAGGTCCACCCAACACAGTCAAAAATCGCGGAATTGACAGCAAGTCTGGATTGCTTGCGCCATGTGGTTGTATTTGAAGCGGTTAAGGGTTATGGCTTTGATCTAGAGTCGATCAGCACGCCGAACGGCAAGTCAACGAGCTTCTCGCAGTTCCTCGCTTCTTCACAGCATTCATCAAGCCCACTTATATTCGAGGCCCTCCCTCCCGATCACCCTGTATACATCCTCTACTCCTCAGGCACCACTGGTGCCCCGAAACCAATCGTCCACGGTGCCCTTGGCACCCTCTTGCAGCATAAAAAGGAGCATGTATTGCACTCTGATATTGGGCCTGGAGATCGGCTGTTCTACTTCACAACCACAACCTGGATGATGTGGCACTGGTTGGTTTCCGCGTTAGCCAGTGGCGCCAGCATCGTTGTTTACGACGGTTCGCCATTCCGGCCTCTGGATTTGGAGGACGGGAAGGGTAATATGGCCTTGCCTCGACTCATCGACGAACTACACATAACACACTTTGGGACCTCTGCCAAGTACTTGTCCGTCCTTGAGCAGTCTGCTCTTAACCCTACCAAGCATGCCCACAGGCCCGTCACTCTCAGAACACTGAAAGCAATCTTCAGCACCGGGTCCCCGCTGGCCCCGTCGACCTTCGATTATGTATATTCTTCCATCCATTCAGACATCATGCTGGGCTCTATAACTGGTGGAACAGACATAATTTCTCTATTTGGGGCATCCTGCCCTATCATACCGGTTTATCGCGGAGAGATCCAATGCCGTGGGCTTGGTATGGCAGTTTCTGTCTACGACTATGCAGGCAAAGATATTAGCGCCACGGATGATGCAGGTGATCTTGTTTGCACGAAGCCCTTCCCAGCCCAGCCAGTTATGTTCTGGCCACCTGGCCCCGCGGGCCAAGAGAAATATCGGAAGAGCTATTTTGACGTCTTTGGCCCATCAATATGGCATCACGGAGATTTCGTGAACATTAACCCAAAGACAGGCGGCCTGGAAATGCTGGGCCGGAGTGACGGAGTCCTCAAACCCGCCGGTGTAAGATTTGGAAGCGCGGAGATTTACAACGTCATTCTCAAGCATTTTGCAAACGAGGTCGAAGATTCGCTATGTATCGGCCGAAGACGAAATGGGATTGAAAATGATGAAACCGTCGTCCTCTTCGTCAAGCTGACAAGCTCTTCTGCCTCGTCATCTGGTGCCTCAACACCTAACGCCAACGGTGTGCAGGAGCCACTTTCTATGCCGCCCGGCCTCGCCAGCCAAATACAGGCGACTATCCGCAAGGAGCTAAGTGCGCGACATGTTCCCGCTATTGTGGATTCGTGCCCAGAAATCCCTGTGACGACCAACGGGAAAAAGGTTGAGAATGCGGTCAAACAGATTATGTGCGGGCTGAGTATAAAAACGGGGGCAAGTGTGGCTAACGCGGCTTGTCTTGACTGGTATCGGAATTGGGCTGCGGATCACTGATTCGTTTATATTTATATCCCTTTCGTTTTTTACCGTCTTTTTATGTTCTCATGCTTTCTATTAGAACCCCCCTATAGATAGTAGAGAGTGAAGTCTAGAAAGCAATCAAATCTACATAATTACCACTATTGATTTTCGGCCATGTATTATGTTATACGCAATAAACCCCTGGATTCCCAGGTCCTCAAATATCATTTGCATTGTCCGACGATATTTCCCATTCTACTATTCCTCCCTGTCCTCCTCTGCTGTATGCTTACTCAGCAACATCGCCAAGCAATATTCTGCCAAAAGCGGTCAGGCCACCATCAAGGATGACCTAATCCCTGCTGCTCCGTCCGCATATTTTTCTTCCATCAAGCTCATCGCCGACATCTACATCGAGTCGACTCTAGTTCTGCTTCCAAAAAGAACGCCCGTTATCATGCGTCGGTTAGCAACTAGAGCCGCCGTGTCGGCGAGACCGCTTATCCGAGCACCACGAGCCCTCTCAAGAGCCTTGTCCACTCAAATAGAGACCCCTTCCAAGGTTAGCTTGTCCTATCCGCAAATCTACACGGAGGTTGTCCGCCAGCCAGACAAAAAAGTGCTAACCGCAAACCATGCGTATAGGATCCCGTCGAACTTGACCAAATCACAGAACTCCCCAATGGCCTCCGAATCGCCACGGAATCCCTCCCGGGCCCCTTCGCGGGCGTGGGTGTATACGTCGATGCCGGATCCCGCTACGAGGACGAAAGCCTCCGCGGCGTCAGCCATATAATCGATAGATTGGCGTTTAAGTCGACGGCGAAAAGGACGGGAGATCAGATGTACGAAGCGCTCGAGTCGCTGGGTGGAAACATACAATGCGCGTCGGCGCGCGAGTCCCTCATGTACCAATCCGCCAGTTTCAACTCGACCGTGCCAACAACCCTGGGCCTGTTGGCGGAGACGATTAGAGACCCGCTGATTACCGAGGAGGAGGTGCAGCAGCAGCTGGAGGTGGCGGATTATGAGATTACGGAGCTCTGGGCGAAGCCGGAGATGATTCTGCCGGAGTTGGTGAATATTGCGGCGTATAATAATAATACGTTGGGGAATCCGCTGCTGTGTCCGAGGGAGAGGTTGGATCAGATTACTAGGGCTACGGTTGAGAAGTATCGGAATACCTTCTTCAAGCCAGAGAGGATGGTGGTTGCGTTTGCGGGCGTGCCGCATCAGGATGCTGTCCAGTTGGCAGAGCAATACTTTGGGGATATGAAGAGGCAGAAGCCAGTGCTCTTTGGGCATGGTTCGGAGACTACTATTTCTGAGGAAGAGATGCGGTCGATACCTTCGTTTTCCCCTTCGTCTACGACATCGACGCTTCCTACATCTCCATCCTCGACTCCTCCCCCATCATCATCACCATCCTCCTCCTCCGGAATCCTCTCCAAAGTCCCCTTCCTGAAAAATCTCTCCACTTCCGCCTCCTCCAATGCTTCAGTCTCGCCCCTTGACCCTTCCCTCCTGAAACCCTCCACCCTAGATCTCCACAGACCATCCCACTACACGGGTGGTTTCCTTTCTCTCCCCCCCATTCCTCCCCCCGCAAACCCCGCCCTTCCGCGCCTCAGCCACATCCACATCGCCTTTGAAGCCCTCCCAATTTCCTCTCCAGACATCTACGCGCTCGCCACCCTCCAAACCCTACTAGGTGGCGGAGGCTCCTTCTCCGCCGGAGGCCCCGGCAAGGGCATGTACTCCCGCCTCTACACCAACGTTCTAAACCAACACGGCTGGGTCGAGAGCTGCATGGCATTCAACCTCAGCTACACGGACAGCGGACTCTTCGGCATCTCTGCCTCCTGCATGCCCGACCGCATCACGGCGATGGTCGAGGTGATCTGCAAGGAATTGCACGCCCTAACGACCGAATCCCGCTTCTCCGCCCTGCAGCTCGTCGAGGTCAGAAGGGCCAAGAACCAACTCCGCTCCTCGCTGCTGATGAACCTTGAGTCGCGTATGGTCGAGCTTGAGGATCTCGGAAGACAGGTGCAGGTGCATGGACGGAAGATTGGCGTCAAGGAGATGTGTGACAAGATTGACGCATTGACGGTTGAGGATCTCCGGCGCGTCGCGAAGCAGGTGTTTAGTGGACATATTTATAATAAGGGCATTGGGACGGGGAAGCCGACTGTTGTTGTGCAGGAGGGAGAGGTGGAGGGGGCCACTCTGCGGCCCATCCAGTGGGAGCAGATTCAGGATCAGATTGCGCGGTGGAAGTTGGGAAGGCTGTGAGCGGGGTGATTGAGTGGTGATGGGAATAATTGAGTGTCCCGCCTCCGTCTGATCGATCATCCGGGGTGGATTGCGGAACTGATTTGTTCGTTGTTCTCCATGGTGTTTTGATCCCGATAGACGGGGGGGCACCGTGGTGGTTTATCTTGTACGATTGGTAGCGTTGGTTGCTGGTGGGCTTTCTTGTTCCACCTGCATTTCAGTGGACTCCCTTGTTTTGGAATAGGGCGGATATCTTAAAGTTTTTCTTCCCTATATCTGTCTCATGTCTCCCTGCACATAAACGGTACATGATGGCATTTGCTTGGTCTCATATATATGGATAGCCGCAAAAGCTACTACTGTATTAGTTATCCCTCCCCCCCTTTTTCCCCTCTCTTAGCATCAATGTATAGTACGATTATGTTTCTCTTATATAATTACTTTCTCAGGTCTATTTTTCATAACCCCGCGTTTTCTATAAGAGTTACCCGTCCCACCTGAGGTAGAAACTCCAATAACCCTCCCTCCCCCCTTTTGAAACTACAATAAACCAAAGAATCAAAAAGCAATCCCATGCTCGACTAAAATAGACTATGCTCGCTCAGATAATCGCTATGCAAGTTAAATATATATAGTAGATATATGCCCTTGAGATACAAAAAACGCCGTCTCATGCATGTATTATTGAAGCAACGCTATTTGTATTCGGTCCCAACTCCACCGGTATCACTCCCATATCCCATAGCCATGCATCACACAGCAACAACCTTGAAACAACATTGTCTGAACAGGTTCAGCCCTATCCTTTTCTCTCAGTAATTCCCATAAAGCAAGCCGCATCATCAAAAAGAAGCCGAACAAGAAGAAAGTCTCCCTACTCTTCACATCCCCCTCCCCTCCCCACCTAAACCAATGCCAACAATCCACCGTCGGGAGAACCCTCAGTGAGCCCCCCCCCCCCCCCCCCCCCCCCCCGCTCACTCCGCCTCTGGCACCCCAACAACCACATTCAAAAAAGTCGCCATATCCTCCAACTCATCCGGCATATACCAATGCTGCAACTCATCATACAACATCCACGTAACATCCCAACCCAATCTCTCCATAGTCCTCGCGGCATCCTCACCAAAGCGCGGCTTGACATGCTCATCAAGCGTCCCATGGGCGATCCACAGCGGGCATTTGGGGAAATCAGGCAGCACGGAGCCCGGAATGGGCGGGATATCGAGGATATTTTCGCGGAAGTAATTGGCAGCTTTGAGGGAGAGGGCAGGGGGCGGGGTGGGGATGTCTTCGCGGCGTTGATGCCAGGGTTCGCTTTCGCTTTCACTCTCGCCTTCGTCCTCACCCCCATTTCCATTTCCATTTTCTGCATTCTTGGAATCGGCATCCCGTGCCAACGCCATCAGCTCCCGCTGAAACGGCAACCAGCAACTCATCGCCACACACCCGCCCAACGCCGCCCCGTCAACCCCTTCAAACCCCACCGTAGCCCCCAACGCCACCACTCCCCCCTGACTCAACCCGCCCACAACCACATTCCCAGCCCCGACCACCTCCGCCTCCCCCCTCACCAGCTCGAGCAGGTAATTCACCGAAGCCCGTAACCCATCCTTCTGCAACTCATGCTCCATCGCATGCGGCGGGTCCAGCGTCTCCAGATCGAACCATTGCGGCATCACCACGTTTCCCGACGCGGTGGAGCGGCCGAGCTTCGCGCTGGGGAAGATGAATTTCAGCCCGGGGAAGCGCTGGGGGAGCGTGTTGAGGGATGGGTTGGAGGGGATGGGGAGGGAGAGGGTTATTAGGTCCGTGCTGAAGTCGAGAGAGCTGTCGCCCCGGCCGTGTAGGAGGATGAGGGTGTGGGTGTGCGGACCGCGCGGGGGGATGATGGTTGGTTTTGGGAAGGGGGTGGGGGAGGGGGGGTGCGGTGGGGAGTTGGTCATGTTCCTTTGTCTATGTATTTGTTGTGTGGACTTCGGATGTTTGGATGTTTGGATGTTTGGATAGGCAGGTTTAGATAAGAAAAAGCCTGTTCTCAGCTGCCGGATGGTCGATCAACGATTCGTGTATGTCTGTCTCTTGTGCCTGATATGCCCCTCCCTGTGTGATGTTCCGTCCCTGCGCTTCAACAACGCCTGGCCCGTGGGAAAAAGAACCTGAATATGCGGACTGGTCTTCTCTTCTAATAAGACGATTTTAAGCAAAAGTTCTGTATAAGGCTTGCTGGAGAGCAATATAAAATGGGCAGAAGGGAGGCAAGGGGCGGGGTTGGGATGGGAGCTTTTGGACCCCTCTATCACAAGAAAAGCAGATATACCCCGCTTCTTGCATGCGAATTTCCTCTCATTTACTGGCTAGCACCAACCAACCCTAGCTAGCTGGTTCTGGACTTGGAGGGAGACATGGGGATTTGCCTTTTGGATAATAAGAAGAATGAGCTGCTTCTTTCAGAGTTGGATGCATGAAATACATATGGAAGGTTGATGTTGATGTACTGAAAACACGTGACTTTCCATTGTTACAACCCGCTTTACCACAAAATACATACATAGCGCAAAATATCCACTGATATCTTAAATATCTTCCGACATGGATGCACTTGGGGACAGCTTTAAAAATGGCATTGAAGGATGAGATCTGCGCAGCGAAGCCATTTGGGATTTTGTGTTTGTATTCGATTCTTGAACTGCCATACCACATTCTGAAGGCTGGTTCGCTGGCCCAGGCGATCGGCAATAAAATCCGCTGAGCATAAAACTGATGAACAATATCAAAGGTCCATTGCCCACCGCCAAAGTTCCCTCTCATTGCAAGGGGCACTGATTGCGAGCGAAGGAGCGGAAACCCAAAAAAGGCGCCCCTGAGTAAGGATCGACTCCACTGTGCCAGCCTCTCTGGACATCTGGAATTGCTTGGCTGGTTGGAATTGGGATTTTGGAAATGAAGGTGTTTCTTCTTGTTTTTTGTTTCCTGAGTCCTGCATCCAACAACTCACCATCAGCAACTAATCACACTTTCTTGCTATCTCGTCTCTCTAGAATGTGATTATTAATGTCGGACACCGAGGTCTCCGGGGGCTGTGTATTGTCACGTTGTGTAATCTGCGTTTCATGAGGGTTGGATTAAGGTTCAGACACCGCCATCTGCCCAATCAGAGGCCCCAATTCGCGGCGATGGGCCCGGCAATTCCCACCATCCGCGCCTGCAACCGGCGTAATTTACGGTACCGTGTACCAGGGCCCATCGGCAAAAACTCGCTTCTGGTTCAGCCTCAACTCGCCGCAGGGTTTTTGCTCTCCCGACGTCTGCTCTCGCTGCTCGACATCATCGTCTCCTTCAACACGCTCCAGCATCCGCCATCCCGCCCGTGTGTGCCAGGGAGATGCTTCGCTGCATCCTCCGCCTGAATTGCTGCGTCTGAGCGCCTTGGTGCATCCCTAGCTCGTTTCTCCGGCTCCTCTCGGATCGTTGGGTGCGTGCAAATTCCTGCTTTGTTGAGCCCCTTTTGCCGTGCTCGTGCTGCCTCGCTGCGTGGGCTTCTTTGTTTCTCCCAGCCGTCCGCGTGTCTTTCGTCCTCCGTCTTGCCATCCCGCAACTAACTTTGTGTGTCGTGTGGCTTGTAGGCGAGTTTAGTTCCACCGCCCCTCGACACTGCCCTCTTTCTGTACC
The DNA here is from genome assembly GCA_032988465.1 of Onygenales sp. PD_10. Classification (NCBI taxonomy): domain Eukaryota; kingdom Fungi; phylum Ascomycota; class Eurotiomycetes; order Onygenales; species Onygenales sp. PD_10. The sequence continues at coordinate 56,168 of JANTQH010000052.1, read as the reverse complement.
ACCGCGTGCTTGCCAGCGACGGCGAGCTGGGCCGATTGCGAACCGCTGCCCCAGGTCAACCGCCGCAAACTCCGGCTCTGGGCTGACTCTCCACGCTTCCTACTGTCCTGTCGTTTGATCCTGAAATGCCTCGTCGACCTAACAATCCCTTCGCCAGCACGTCCCCTTCCGCCATCCCGCCGTCCTTTTCGTCTACGAGCGAAAAGGGCGGCAGCCTCCCTACCAAGCCTTCGTCTGGGAAATCCAATCGATTGAGCCAGCTGTTTTCCACCTCGCCCAAGGCCAAAGCGGAGCCCCAGACTGCCCAGTCCGCGCTGCTTGCGGCCAGCGGAGGCACCATTAATCCTAACAACCAGTCCATCAGTTCGCCCTCACTGTCCCTACCGACCATATCGCTCTCTACTGCCACCGCAGACAGCGCCAACATGGACGACCCACCTACCACGCTCTTTCAGCCGCCTTCGCCCGGGGAGACCCGTCGTCTGGCCAAGCAGCATGCTCAATTCGGCCCCATTGGCCATCCTAGCCACCGATATACATCCCAGCACCAGGGTGGAGAGTTCCCAGAACCTGTGATGGACGAACCGCCGTATTTCTATCTCTTTACAACCTATATCAGCTACTTAATCCTAATAGCTTTTGGGCACGTGCGCGATTTCTTTGGCAAAAGATTTAGGGAAGAAAATTACAGACATCTGAAACCTCGGAACGGGTATGGCGCGCTAAACAGTGATTTCGATAATTTTTATGTCCGACGTCTCAAGCTGCGCATCAATGACTGCTTTGAACGTCCTGTGACAGGGGTGCCTGGCCGATATATCACCTTGATTGATCGGACGAGCGATGACCAAAACCGCCACTTCCATTTCACAGGTACTACCACGGATACATTGAATATGAGCTCCTACAACTACCTTGGGTTCGCGCAGTCTGAGGGCCCTTGTGCTGACGCTGTCGAGGAAACCATCAAAAGATATGGAATCAGTTCGTCTGGCACTAGGGTCGATGCGGGAACCCAAGACCTCCATGTCGAGGTGGAAGATTTGGTTGCCAGATTTGTTGGCAAGGAAGCCTCGATGGTATTCTCTATGGGCTTCGGAACCAATGCGAGTGTCTTCTCAGCATTGGTGGGCAAGGGATGTCTGATCATCTCCGATGAGCTAAATCATGCATCTATCCGGTTTGGCGCTCGTCTATCTGGCGCCTCGATTGAAATGTTTAAACACAACGACATGAAAGCCCTAGAAAAGAAGTTGCGCGAAGTCATTTCCCAAGGTCAACCCCGCACCCATCGCCCGTGGAAGAAGATTTTAATTGTCGTCGAGGGCCTTTATTCTATGGAGGGTACCATGGTCAACCTCCCCGGAATGCTTGCGCTAAAAAAGAAGTACAAGTTCAACCTTTTTGTCGACGAAGCCCACTCAATTGGCGCCATTGGACCTAAAGGAAAGGGTGTCTGCGATTACTTTGGCGTTGACACAAAAGAGGTCGATATTCTCATGGGAACCCTGACAAAGTCGTTTGGTGCGAACGGTGGATACATCGCGGCGGATAAAAATATCATTGATAAACTACGGGCATCAAACGCGGCCGTGTTCTATGGCGAAACTCCAACCCCTCCAGTCCTCGCACAAATTTCGACTTCCCTAAGAATCATTAATGGCGATATCGTACCTGGTGAGGGCGAAGAACGACTACAAAGGTTGGCTTTCAACTCCCGCTATCTGCGTCTCGGATTGAAGCGCCTTGGTTTTATCGTTTATGGCAATGACGACTCCCCTATCATTCCCCTTCTCCTTTTCAACCCAGCCAAAATGCCAGCCTTTTCTCATGAAATGCTCAAGCGAAAGATCTCCATTGTCGTTGTTGGATATCCGGCCACTCCCTTGGTCTCATCGAGAGCTCGATTTTGCGTCTCCGCGGCCCACACTAAAGAAGATCTTGACCGCCTGCTTCTAGCGTGCGATGAGATCGGGAATGTATTGCAGCTCAAATTCTCTAGCGGCGTTGCTGGCGGAGCACTCCCACTACCAGAAAACGGGAGTGTCGAGCCGGACGAACGGGATCAGCAGACTAGCAAAAACCCCTTGCCTCTTATTCCTCCTAGATGGAAATATGAGGACGTCGTCAGGCGTGGTGTACAGGATGTCAAGATTCCCCTTCGATGATATCGTACAGCTACCATTTATTCCCGGCAGCCCGGATCCGTGCAGGTCACTGTGATACTTGTTTTGCCGGGATTACACAGTTATACGAATGCGGTCTTACGGAGTTATTCCGTGATACTTCCCTGTCGGATCGCCCTCCCAAACTCTACGTCTTAGATTTCACTCGTTCGTCACTATTGTCGGAGTTGCATGATACTGCTGTGTCAGTGGTGTTGGTTGTTGACTGGTGTTTTCGGTTTTACCTAATATGGATCTCCTCGGTTCCGACAGGCTTCCTAAGCAAAGGATATTTGCATCGATGTGTTGTGTCGTCGGCGTGGTGAGGGTTCATTTCGTTTTGGCCTTTGTAACTTCATTTCTTTCCTGCAGTGGCCGAGGTTCGACAAGCTGTTCTCAACAAGGGTCGTTGTGCAACGCGGGCACCCAGACTGCCAACTCTCCAAATACTAGTTATGGAACAACGCCGTCGGCACGATCTTTTCTGGCTGTCGCGATGCCATAATATCTCCCGACTCTGATCCTACGTTACATGTCGCCTCGTTTCCTAAGGCACACGACGGTCGATAGATATCCGGCCGTCCCAAAGTCCAACTTTACCCTTCGTTTCCCGATAACCTTCGAATGCACCTCAAACCTTTTGGTTTCACACCTAATGCCTTTTTCCATGGGCCCTGCTGGTCTTCCCTGTACCTTACTTGTTTTTATCAACTCTTCCCTAGACCGCTATAATACCGCGTTTTTGTTCTTCCATACCTCAAACCTGTGTCGTATAGGAAAGCGACCTGCCAAGTGCTGGTTGGTACATTTAACCCTAAGGAAGGTTTGTCCTCTGTGTGTATTTAATGTCTGACATTGCTTCCTTCCATGTCATGCCCTCACATGTTATCCTTGTGCTTGTAAGAGGTTTGACACGGTTGAAGGGATATATTGGTTGGGTTGGTTGGGTTGGTTGGGTTTGGTTGGGTGGATTCTCGTTTTGTTCTCTTTTTTGTTGCTATTTTTGAGTGTTGTGGTAAATAATAATGCCCAGAAAGAGAGCGGATTTTTTTTTGGGTTTGGCATGGCTCGTTGACTGACCTGATGATGATAGGAAAGGGAAAGGGGAGGTTTTCTTTTTCTTTTCCTTTTTTTTTTTGCTTCCCCTTTTCTTTTTCCTTTTGGTATGGGTTCCTATTACATACACCTACTACGTACCTAATACATTTTGTGCCTTTCTTTCTCTTAGTCTTTCCGTTTTCGTTCTTGATTCATGATACCGATTATTTCGATGTACCATGTTGCTCTTGATTAGGCGCGGATCGCTTTTGGCCTCTCATTCAGCAATTCCGGCCAAACGTCAAACGGAAAGGAGAACAAACTAGCCAACAAACATACTGACTGCTAACTAGCCTACTGTTAGGTATCCAACATCCCGCTAGATGCCGGATTTGCTAGTCTTCGGATCTGTCTGCCGAGCGACTGATTTCATCCGCACTTCTTTTGAAGTACAACTGCTGCTTGATTTCCGGCCGGTATGGCATAGCTATATCAAACATTCACGGCTAATATCTAATCAATCTGGGCTGATTGGTATGTGATATCACCTATCTTGGTCCTTTGCAACTCTGGTTTGTTCTACCTGTCTTGGTTTGTTTGCTGTTTTCTTTCCATCCAAGTTTGGCTTTATAGTTCAGTTGTGAGGCTTTTCTTTCATCGTTATGCACAGCATAGCTTATTTGCGTGCTTGCTTTTCTTATCTATTCTGGATCCCTTATTCTCTCGCCTGTTTGCGAGCTTGCATCCCCTACAGCAAGCAAGACGGTCACGATCAATGTATGCCATTGACACTTCCGACCATCCTCCCTTAGGCAAGTTTGACTTTGGTATACTCAGACATCCTGCCCTCCTTGGGTTGGTTGGCTTTCTATTTGCCCGAAACTTCCCACGGATCTTCGCTTCTCTTTGCTTATTTTTCCTTCGTTTGCTCTTTTGCGTCCCATATCCATACATGCTTCATTCAAAGCCTATATAAACCCCTGCAACGTCCGCATCATCCCCTCTATTCTCCTTCCACATCGCAAATCACAGATATATATGGCACAACCTTCGGATTATATATATGATTTTTTCGAAGACTAGCGTACAATCATCCCATCTATACTTTGCCTCTGCCTATAAATTGGGTTATACATATCTTCCACTTGGACTTTTAATGTGGAATGTTCGTCGAAAGTCGATACCTGAGGATTTCCCCCCTATTTTTACTTTATTCTTGTATATGGAATCACCTAAGGGCCTCCCTTTGCTCTGTTCTTACCTATTTTTGGCGACCCAAACGCGGCGAGAGCCGAATCGCATACGTTCTTTGCCCGACTCGATCCAATCTATGCATCTTAGATACTTGACCGAACACGACTAGATCACAGCCGTCCTCGGATTCCCGGGATGAAATTCAGCTCGTTGAACACTGCCTTGCTTTCGAAACTGTAGGACGTCGAAACATTGTCCTGCTAGATTTCCGGATTGTTCCGATATTCCCTTCCCCTTGTCAGCGGAGCTATATTGCACTGGCTCGTTTCGCCTCCGGTGATACTCTTCAATCCCAATGTGCATCTCGATCGATATAAATCTCAACCTATACACCTACGCGGTAATATTCTACGGAGCCAACTCTACAGATTCCTATTCTCGATCACATCGTTTTTTTGCCTTGTACGGTGTCTCAAAGTTAGGATGACCTCTTCAAAGGCCCCTTAGCATAATCCAAATATAGCCAAGTGCGGTCCGGGTCTATATTCGCATCTTACCTCCAATTCTGCGCTGAGTTGGAATATAACGGCTTAAACATTTCTCTAATCCGACATATGTCGACCTCCTATTATCACGACCTTCTTAGGACTGCATTCCAATATAAAAAATATATACGACCCATTTTCTCAACGTACTTCTCCTTCGCAATTTACTCTTCCTTCACATATCGCCGTTTATATAAATCCTTCTTCGATGACCCTATCGACTTACACAAGCCGGAAACGATATTGCTTCAAATATATACATACGCCCACAAGATCCGCAAATCCTAGTACATCCCACTCAAATATAGCTTCTTCTTCGATGATCAGTGTCACCTCAGGAGCAAAAAACGATATTGCTTCCAATATATACCTACATACACCAGATACGAAACCCCCAGTTCATCCCACACAACCAAAAGAACATACGAAGTTGTCCTTGGGGGGTTCCTCTTGAAGTATTATCACTGTCATTAAATGCACCATTTACGCCGCCCGGTCGCCGCAATGTACTACATGATGAAATAGCATGCTTCCATATGTGAGGGGATAACATTGCTTCTCCCATCAACAAACCCTGCGATTTTATAACGGAAGCATTCCGATAGTGCTAGGAAGATATATCTATTATTTTGAAGCACACGCAAGACTTCTCCATATCTTTGCAAGGGTGGCTACCGCCTGAGTGTTATTGCGGTGGTTATGGCCCGTTATATTCGGGTCCCGTGCCCATCGGCAACGATATTTTATCGCCCCCTTCTTCTGGGGACAACGATTGAACCCTGCCCCCTTGCGCATCTTTCTAGATCACAGCCATAACCTTACTGGTCTGTGGGGGTGATTGGGTTTATAATGGATTCCATGCTTACGCTTACTGAGATGGGACCAACCTCGCCTTATATATCGAATGATAAACGTATTTCCCACTACTGGCTCGTGGGACTGGGTGGATATCTCATATCGGAACTTCCTGTTTCTAATATATCCCGACTATATACGATTCAAAAATACTCCCCGCCGGGCTGGGAGTATAGACCCACAGAAATATTTACCCTCACGCGATATGTTGTCCATTCGGTCCTTCCCACAACCGCCTTTTCGCTCCCGAGATCTCATTTCTTGCCATACAACAATTTCTTTTTATACCTTAAGGCTCTCACGAATGGGACATTCGGCAAATTCCCACCTATATAAACACAGACATAACCCGTGCCTTTGTGTCTCCCGGTCTGGTATTGGGTCCGGGCCGGCTCGCCTTGAGCAAAACCGTATTCCCTCGAGGGGCTTGTGCCGTTCATTATTCCCCTTTATTGGGTTTCGCGAATCCGAGCCTTTCTCCGGTCCCACTTTTCGTCTTTAAAAGAGCCCTGCCAATGTTCTCCTCATAGAAACCCTATTCTGCTCGCCGGATAAAGAGGATGCAAGAACATACCTCTTAATGAACGGGACACAAAAGTATGGCTCGTTGCGTACCGGGTGCTTTGAGGTGTATTTCTGTTCCGGTCAATTTCTTTTGTCCCATGCCTCGCCTTTTTGTTTTCGCAGATTATACAGATATTGCGGGGGCTTTATCCCTTCAACTTTGCCTCGTCTTGCCGAGAACAATGATCTATATAATTACGGTCTGTTTACATTGTCGCCAAGTTCGTCTTGTTCCGCGACAGAAACAATGACTTCGACCAAGAGAGAGAGCAAGATGCCGAGAAGATAGGTATATTTAAAAACCGTCAACTCTCGCTGCTCCGTGCTCTCTTTCCCTCCTCAGTTCCTACTTCGAATCATCCTCTGAAACACACAAGACATCACCGAATCCAAAACACTGTCCATCTCTCAGACATACGAAAACGAATCAAGCCCACGAACTTATCAAGTGGAAGCTTATTACCCCCAACCCAATTGCTACGGTCTGCCTACTCGACAATACCATCTTATCGCCGTTGCATAAAGTGGTTATTGAGCAATCAATCGCAAGCAATCTATTCCTTTCCCTCCCTCGTTGTCGTTATATATGTCGATATCGATCTCCCATCCGCTCAGCCTGCCGCTCTGATCCACAGCATCACCACTGTGCAATACCCTCATACGAAAATATATAACCCCCGCTTTCTTCTCCCTGATTTCTCGAACCGCGGGAGAGACCAAGTCATAAACCAAAAATCCGTACTCCCAAAAAAATCACCGGAACCGAATCTATCCGCCGCCCTCCGCCTCCCCCGTCATCCGCTCCACCGACAAAAAAAACACCGAGAAACCCAACAAAAACAAAACACCGAGAAACTATGTGTCACCAAAAGATGCGCGTCTACAGCTGCGGCCACGAATCGCCCGGCAACTTCAGCCCCTGCCCACGCCGCAACCACCACCAGTTTCCATGCACGAGAGTGCATAATATTCCCGTGTACATGAATGTTCGATGCAGACGCTGCCAGCGCTGAGTCAGTTCTTGCAACACCATAAGCATCAAGTGGGTGTGACGTCGAACGAACTAACAGCTGCAAATACATGTGCATATACATGTTCGTCTATAACCCCCAGCTCTATGTTCTGTTGTGTTTCTAGGGGATTTTAATTATCTCCGATATACTCCCCTTCTCTACCACCCTCGCCCTGGAGATATCATGGTTACTAGTACATACCTTGGTTCTTCCCCTTCCCCTTCTCCTTTTACTCTCCATCCTATACGATGACAGGTACCCCATCTAAACCACCCCTGTTATACGCACCCCAGCACAAAAACCAACATGCACCTCCAACAAACACTCCGTCTCATTTCTCTTCATTAACCACCCTCCTAACTCCGCCCCCCTCCCTGTTTTTACAAATACACACATACTGCACCATTTCCCCTCCATGTTACTCCGCCCCATTCTATATGGTCTTTCTCTTGCTTTGTCAAAAAACGAACCCCCAATACACCTTTCCTTGTGCTTTGAGTTTTTGTGAAAATGTCCTCTTTGCACCTCCTTTCCTTGGACGGCAGCTGGTGGTGTTCGCTATGTTTGTTTGTATGATTTTCTCTCTTGCTTTGTCAAAAAACGGACCCTCAATACACCTTTCCTTTTTCTTCGAGTTTTTGTGAAAATGTCCTCCATGCATCTCATTTCCTTAGACGGCAGCTGGTGTTCTGTGTTTTCTATGTTTGTTTGTATCTTTTAGAGGTGTTGTTTTTGGATTTTGCTTATCTGGTTATGAGGTTATAGGAAGTAAAAGAAAAATTGGAAGTGATATACCCAGATTGATAATAGACATTGGAGTTTTAAGGCTGTTGTTTATTTGTTTGTTTGATTCTTTATTATTTGGTCTTGATTTAATCCTGTATGAAAGGTGGCGGATGGGGAGATCAGAATGAATTATGTCTCATGTTATGCCATTAAATTTGAAGTGCACTGTACTGAATTTAAGTCTAGCTTTGCCTAAGTTAGAGACCGCCCTTTTCAACGAAGATAAATCTATTAAAGGGGAAAAAAACACCCATCTCTGTGACAATGCCTATTCCCTTTAACAAAACCGAACAGCCGGAGGTATGTATGTATGGATATGCAAAGATAAATGTTCTCATATATGTATATGAACGCGCATGTAGAGCGTTGTATAAAGACCCGAAAAAAGATGTATATAAATAAAACCCTCCCCAGCTGATCAACTAAATCGCAAATCCTCAAGAAGTAAGAGAAAGAAAGGCCCCTCTAAATGCAAAGGAGGTATCCACTGAGGAAGGGAGAGGAAACAGAATAACAAAGAATAAATAAAGGATATGCACCTTAGTGGGCATCCCAATTGTATAATGATGCATGTCTGTGCAAAGGAACCATGTCGGGGGCAAGACGTGGAGGGAGTAAAGGGGTTCGTGGAAGAAGAAATAAAACGTATCAAAGAAATCCAGACACGCTAAACGCCACGCATGCAAAAACGGCCATCATGGATCTTCTAAACATATGGTATGATGCAGCGGTTGTGTGGAATATATCTCAGGGGGAAAAGCATGATGAAAACACCAGCCACAATCCAGAAAGCGAGAAAAAGAAAAAACAGCAGTTAAACTCCACTAGATATCCATATCCTGTCGTTTCATCATTCTAAAGCCCCCGTCAAAACATTGGCGGGAGGTAACGCGTAAAGCAAAGGAAAGAAAATCCTTCCGTTCATAAGAAAACATCATGGGGTATCCAAAACATCAAACACCACCATATCTGTCCTGGGTATCCGGTAGGAGAGCCTCCGTCTCTCCAGCTGGAGTCTTCCGTTCCGGTGACATTGACGGGACCCATCCTCTCATCCACCCACTTACTCTCCGCCATTTGCTTCGGCCTCGTCCGGTGGGTTTATATTTGATGGCATCAACGTCATTGCCCTCCCCATACATGAGGAATTGAATACCCATGGCTGCATCTAAGCCAAGGACCCCAGCTGCACCGAGAAAAAATGGAACTGCGCGTCCAATCCATTCGAGTCTATTATTCCCGTCTTTACCAGCCCATCCACCACCCCCGTATGCAGGGAAATCGGACCATCCATTTGGATTTGTGAGCAGAGACGTGGAGTAGAAGAAGTTGCCGCAGAATGCTGCAAAGAATAGTAGCGGTGATAGCCCGGAAGTGCTTTGGCGGCCATAATTCTTGTACAACTGAGGGAGTCGAGAGACAAGATATAGGAAAGTTGATGCCCAGGATAGGATTCTACCCGCTATCTGTTTTGCATCTTCGTTTGATTGCCCGAGCGTGTGGATGTCGCTCCTGTTACTAGGCTCAGAAGTTGCGTTGGCAAGAACGGCACAGAGCATTGAGATGAACAGAACAGTTCTAGGAGAGGCAAATGGCGTCGCGCTGCCACTGCCCCCAGATCGGATAATCGTTCGGGAAGGGGAATTTGGTTTCTCATTTGGAAACGATAGAGTGCTGCTCAGAGGAGAACCAGCTGGCAGACCGTTGTTGGAAGCTAGATTTTTTATGTCTGAACGCTTCACTGAACTGGACGGTGATATTGAACGGATAGGACGGCCTTCAGTAGGTACGGCAGCATCCCATGAATCACTATCATTATCAACTTGGTCATTGGGAGTAGCATAACTTTGGCGTCGCGTCCGCCAGCCCCTCAAGTATGTGTACCAGTAGTACTGTATGACTAGGACGACGTCAACGAACACATAGTAGGCAGCGACAGTGATTTGCCAACCGGCCTGATGTAAGAAGATGGCGCCTAGTAGGTTCGTGGTATCTCCCAGGCACCACTCCACTAGAAAGAGTGCGGATAGGCCAGAGGTTGACTGGCGACGGTAGTTCTTGTATATCTGAGGCAGCTGAGCAAAGAGCCACGAAACGATGCTCAGAGTTCCCAATGTAGACGATATTAGGGCAAGGGGAGTCGGGATACAGGTGTGGAGGTGAGAGGATATCGCGGTTAGGAAGGGGCCAGAGGGCTCGCAGTGGTCTGGAAGGGAGGCGGCAAAAGGGTTAGGAACCCATGTTGGAGGCATTATATGGTGGATCGGCGTTTATTCCGGTTGTAATAACGAAGCATGCCTTGCAAAGCCCCAAACGCAAGACGTCAACGGTTATAGAATTTGCACTGTGGTTTCTGTGGGGAGTTGAGGCGGACAGGTGTTGGTGTGGTTTAGGGTCGATATTGGCACGTAGGGCGAGTCACGAGGGTGTGTCACACCGAGTTCGATGCGGAGTTACGAGGAGAGGGAAGAATAAGGCGGATTGGGTATATCGTCCGTGATGCTAGGGTTGTGGAACCAGTCCGGAACGAAGACGGCCAGGAGCCTTGACGCGTTCTCAATCAAAATTGGTGGGTTTGGCTGGGGCACAAAGAGGCCAATGACTGGTTGGGCATCAGAGACGCAATGCGGATCACAAAGAGAAAGTCGATCTCTATTACCGAGCGGCGGAAACGAAAGAAGGGAGAACAACGAAGGAAGAAAGATAGAGCAAAACAGGACCTGGAGAGAGGAGAGCCGTCACCGAGGGTTGGCTGCGGGCGGAGAGAAGGTGAGGACGAGGATGATACCGGAATAGGCAGATTGGAGGCTGAGGGAGGCGGAGATAAGCGTGCTGACTCAGCCAGATAAGGACCAAACTCTAATCGGCGAATGGGATCTGGGGTAGCCGCGCTAGTCTACTTTGGGCCTGCAGACCCATGTCACCTGATCGCGGCACGTGCCTGGCCCACCCGCGCCAAGATATCCTGTGGGGCCAAACTCTATCTTCTCGCTAGCACGGATGGAAACTGGGGGGTTTAATGTTGAAAAATTGTGAGCAGCAAAAATAGATATCGACAGATTTCCGGGAATAACATAAGAATAAGCTTTACTCCCTGCTGTCGACCGGCAAATACTAAACAATATCCCGAGATATCGCCGTAGTAGGCGTGTCCGGTTCATGTTGGTTATACGGAATGGGGATAATAACTTGAAGCCGTCATCGTTACGAGTATATAGATCGCTACATAAATGGTACCTGAGTACATAATAAGCATAACCAAACCGACCGGACCAGACCAGACCCTTCCAGATATAAAAAGGAAAAAGATAAGACACCGTGGAGAAAGAGATTCCCTGAATTCAAAACTAAAACCCTGATCCCGATTGAATGATGCCCCGCGTGGACCTCTCGACTTACATTCATCATTCTCGAGTAATCCCTCCCAATAGCTCTCCCCACCTCCCGGCATTTTTGTGCGCCTTTTTTGCCCTCAGCCATCATGCAACAAGAGGGATAGAAGTCGGATAACGCGGTCTTATTGCCATACAAGCTGTGTACCCAATAGCACAACTGCCATAACAATACCAACTGGTATATATAAACCTTGGCTGGGTGCCAGTGCCGCGCCCCCGTTGGGCGCAATAATGTCTAACGCGTTCCCGAACCCGCCAAATGGGTCATTCGTCGGCTCTTCTGTAGTAGTGGTAGGAGGATTTGGCGACGATGTCGTAGTTGGATCTGGAGCTGTTGTCGAAGGCTGCGGTGCTGTGGTGCTTGAATCGTCGTCGGTGCGCAAGCTAGTGGTTGACGCATCGGTAGCTGTCGCCGTTTGCGACGGCCGAGAAGTCTGTGAGGATTGGCGTGTTTGTGATCTCGTTTGTGATCTCGTCTGGGTACCTGCCGTCTCCGTCGCAGGAGGACCGGGTTCGGAGGGATCAGGATTATTCGCACCCGAACCACGGGCATTCGGACAAAGTAGTTCCACTCCATGGCCCTGGAAAAACATCCCAATGACTGAGCTGGTCGAGGCCTTTGTCCCGACGCATGCCTCATTCAGCGCTTCAGATAACACCTCCAGGCCTTCTATGCATTCCATTGAGCAAGAGCCTCTGTTTGCAAATTCGCTAGCGGTGCAATTGGGGATCTCGGACATGTAGACCTCCGTACATATCGGCGTGAACAATTGAATCGATTGAATCTGGTCTAATGATACGGCGACGGTCGATGGAGTATTCCACGCAAAAAGGAAGTATGTTATCCACTGCTGGTATCTATGCATTGTGGAATGAGAGCGGCTCCGTTGCAGCGCTGATTCGTCTTCGTTGTCGCAACAGGATGCTTCGTAGGTAGGTAATCCTCAAGGCGTCAGGCAAGCCTCATCTCCTATATCGACGAATTTCCTTCCGTCCCCCTCTCCTCTCGTCCGGTTGATTTGTCCCAATAAACACCCTGCAAATTGAGCACATGGGATATATTCTTGGTGTGCCAGATAACGGTTCAGAATGGAGGATAAATGTATCCCAGGAGTTGTAAGGAGTGGTCGTAGTCGTGGAATGGAAGAATAGTACTGGAAATCGACGACAGATCCTCCAATGTTTTCCAGCGCGCAATCTTAGAAGTAATATAAACAAACTTCTTTCGAAAAAGATGCGCGAGAAATTTCAGAGGCCGCCTCTTCTCTTACCAGAAATTGGAAAAAAGAGGAGGGACCTCGGGAAGAGACATGAGTCCATGAAGCAAGGAGGGTGATGATGGCCCCCATAGCACCGTATCAGGAATATCGCCACGGAGCTCCATCCCTGCACTAACTGGCTGCCATGCTGTCCTGTCAATATTAGGGAGATCGGATGGGATACGACCAGGCTGTTCTTTTTGGAATCGGATTGGAGTGAGATCATAGCCTCAAACGCCTCGCGTTTCTGAATCCCGTATGCAACTTTGGATGCAGGGTGATGATGGGATGCTGAGAGGTTAGTGGCCTCGGGTTCTCTGTCGGTGATCAAGCACGGTCGTATTTGCATAAATATCAGGCGCACCGCATTGGGCCTATCATATTTGGATGCGATAAAGGGGCCCGAGAGAGATTTTGGAGCGATGTTTGGGGCATTTGATCCAACCGATCACACAGGTCTCTGGTTGGCGAGAACCGCCCAGGCAAAAAAAAAAAAAAGAGGACCGCAAAAAAGTATTTATCCCTCATGCATGTCAAATCTCGGACCCAAACAGCTGCTTCATTGGTGTCGGGCCATGCTGCTCCTGAAACGCCTAAACTCATCGCGCTTGTAACTATCCTGCCGTGATTGATCAACCTCCCATCCGAAGTCAACGACGGGCATCCACGTCGAAAACAATCCAAGCAGCAAAACGCAATCCAGGAATAGACACATCATCGCCTGGGGACCGCTTGTTTACTTGAACTAGGGCTTATTCTCTAAATCCTACCGATTTCCAAAACATATTCTCATTATTGTTCATACAAAAAAGCCACCACATACAGTGCGATCAGTCCATCACTAACACCGGCCTGAATCTCACTTTCCCGTGGATGAGCTCATCCAAGGCCGTATTCACATCGTCCAGCTTATACTTCTGAACCATGCATTTCACCCCATGCGTTCTCGCAAAGTCTATCGCTTCCTCCGCATCAAGCGCATGTCCCGTCAACCAGCCCGATATCGACAGCGACCTTGTAATCATCAGACCGGAGTCCACCGTAAACTCCCCAATCGGCGACAAGACAAGCAGCTTGCCCCTAGGAGCCAGCCCCTGCATCACCGGGTGAACGTATTTCGAAATCGGCGCACTGAGAACCGCCAACGCCGCCCCGCCCAGCTCCTGCAGCGTCGTGGCGATATCATTTTTGCTGCTGTCGATGAAATGGTGCGCTCCGAGCTCTTTGGCAAATTTCTCCTTTTCCGCTTTGCTGGATATAGCCACTACTTTATATCCCATTTTGCTCGCGAATTGTACTGCCAGATGGCCTAGGCCGCCCAGGCCGTGTATGGCGACGAGATCGCCCGCTGTGATTTCCATTTTTCGCATTCCGTTGAATGTCGTCATTCCGGCACAGAGGAGGGGGGCTATTTCGGCGGGTTCGATGTCCTTGGGTAATCGGGCGACGGCTTCTACCCGGAGGATACAATATTCACCATCTGAATGCGGTGGTTAGTATATATACTGACTGCTTTATGTGAGGTTTTGCAATCGGAGTGCAGGGGCCTAACTCACATCCACCAGGTTTCGTGACGCCGTTGATCACCTCGTTCTCACAAAGTTGGAAATCACCCCGGTTACATTCCTTGCAGATTCCTACATCATCTTCAGCAATCAATGCTACTACTAAGACCCAAACAGCTCCCCCGCAAATAGAGAGTCTAACCATCATGACCACCATGCCACGGGGCCCCAACACGATCTCCAACCTTGAAACTCCTAACTCCCGGGCCCAACGCATGCACATCGCCAACTATTTCATGACCCGGTACGATCGGACTGTATTAAGCGGTTAGCAAAGCATTTTACAGAAATCGCCAAGAGTGCGGCGGCTTAATTGTACGAACAATGAGTTTCTAGCTATCCCATCTCTCACCAGCACGTCTGAATGACACACGCCGCAAGCGAGCACTTTGATGAGGAGTTCGCCATGTTTTGGATATTCGAGGGGGACAGATTTGATGGTCAGTGGCCCGCCTTGCTCCTCGAAAACGGCCACTTTGTAGGAAAGGGGGAATTCGGGTTCCATTTTGGTATGATAGCGCTGTTGTTGAAGCGGAGGATGAGGGGGAGTACGAAGGGAAGCAAACTAAATAGATACAAAATAGAAGAATTATAAACGGAGAAAGCGTCAATGGTTTATTCCTACGACTGGTCGTTGGACCAGGGATGGCCCATTGTTTTTATTTCCTCGCTCCTTATTATGGCAAGCGAGTGACATCATCATCTATGTAAACGAGGGCGGCGAACACTTCTCTCATCAAGGCTCTCTCAACATTATTTGCTGGTACACGGAGGAAACGTGGTATATGGTCGTCAGTAATTTGGTAAGGGATATTATTTATTCGGTCATTATGGAGCCATTCTGTTCGAGATTAGGTCCACTTTGCTGGCCTTGGAGCAGAAGTTGGTTTGTGCCCCCTCTGGCGATGATGTCATCATATAGGATGACGCATAGGGTAAGTAAATTTGATCTCAAAAAATAGATATATTGTATAAAATGTAGTTGATTTGATCTTTCTCATTAGAAGGTTACGTATGATAGCTCGTTTTTGCCCAGACGTATTGAGCTACCTAGGTATTAACTATTAGCCAGTCGGAATAGGGAGGGAGAGGCGTGATGATTGATGTGAAGGATGGAGCATGGAGAAAGGGCGAATATTCCTTTCCTGAAGACGTTTTTCTAGGGATGATGGCCGTCTAAAGATTGTATGGCAGTTACGGAGACAGTCAAGTGTACAGTAGACAAACGTTTAGTGCATGAGCTTCAATAGGATAGATTTGCTCCAACGATCGTTTTTTCTCAATCGAATTGACGGCAAACGAAAGAGAAAACAAATCTCGAATTACATATTCGATTTATATTGCCCTGGATGTAACCAAAACAAAACAGACCCGCCCCTCCGATCCCATTCCATTGACCGGCTATCGATAAAGAAAGGGCGGGATATCGAAATAACGTGAGTTAAAAAATAAGAAGAAAAAGAGTTAAAACGAGGGAACGGGGAAGCAGGAGCCATGAATAGGGCGTCAAGAAAAAAGATGACACCAGGGAAAGGGGTGCACAGATGAAACCAGCGGAATGGAGAGGGAAGAAAGGGGAAAAAGCTCTTCAATCAAAACAAAGGCAAAAACAATAGGTTTGGGGGTATTGGGTTAAGACAACAAACAAATAAAAATAGAGGACATGAGATAGGGTACGAGGAACAGAAGGGAAAGTATTCATATGCAGAATGGAAAATGCACAAAAGAAATATAAAACGCGCGGCGGCGAAGCTTTGAATGACCAGGCGTAAAGGAGAAATGAGGCAAGAAAGGAGTAAATGGTTAGGGAAAAGGCCCTTTTGACACACGAATGTAAAAACTCAGGCCCAATTGCGCATCTTGGTGGTGATGCTCTTTTAGGGACAAGGATGGAATATTGAAGGGAGCCAGGCCGGTGGAGGAGAAGTCTGACAAAGAAAGCAAAAGAACGCTCAGGATAAAGAAACAAGGACACCCCCAACAATGATAAAAGATCACAGATCTTATCAAATGCTCGTGCACAGTAAGGTGCTTTGGTTCGTCGGATCATATGTCATTAATCACCCACTTTTAGAAAGAAATGTCAATATTGACGCCGAGCAACCAGAAATTGTAAAAGATTCGACCGTGTTGAACCACCATCATAAAACAGATGGAGCTCGATAGCGGATACGGCGAGGATCTTGGCAACAACGCCCCATACCGATATCGTAGGGAATGGAAGTGCTCATTTCACGGGGGCGGCTTGAGTCTTCCGAGCCATCCAACCAGTTAGAAGTTCATCCAATCGAACTGACATTTCATGCAGCCCTTTGCTCTCTTGTTTGAAAAGGCTTCCTACTACTGGGTGATCCGGGCCTGCAGGGGTCACGTTGGATTTGTCATGAACAATGATGAGGAGGTTACGGATGTCACCATCGTCCTCCAAATACGACCTCAGGCTAGCTTCGCTCCAAGTTGGTGTGTTACTGGAGGATGTTGGAGCATTACCCTCATCTGGCTTGACATCCGGTGGTTCGATAAGCTCCGGCGAAGACGGGGTTGGAGAATGGGGTGGGTGAGATGGATCGTTAGCGGGTGAGTTATCTGCGATTAGACCTGGAGGATTATTGCGATTGCGAGGCTCTGGAGAAGATATGTTGACCGGGGACTCTGAAAGCTCATCTTCATGCTCCGCAATAGGGGAATTTCTGATATTATCCTTTTTCGAGGCGGCGTTTTGGCTTGATGTCGGACCGTTTGCAATTTCGGAAGGATTCTGTGAAACATCGAGAGAAGAGAGGGAAGTGTTGAGGAATGTGGTTTGCATTGGGGAGTCAGAGTTGTTATTGACTTGATCCCGCGAGACAGACGATGACGGTTTTTCACGAACCGCTTCGGGAGACCTTACTCGGAGTGGCTGCGGCATATCAGACTGTCGTTCAGGTGGGGCTGCCCGGACAGCTCCAAATTCTTCCTTGCTTGGAGAAGTTGGTTGGCTTGTCGTGCCACTCGTCGCTTGCTGGGATGCCTGAGAACTCTCATTCCTGGCAGGAGAAGTTTCTGGCGGAGTCTTTTGCAGTTTGCTTGGATATCGTTGTGGTCCGTTTTGTGATTTGGGCGGGCGCTCTTCTTTCAATGATTCGCTTGACATCTTTGGAGGTGTTAACGACCGAGTGGACTCCTCGGATATCTTCTCTGATTCCTCTGTGTCATCGTCGAGCACCTTGCTCTTCCTATCTTTTCTCTTGAACAGACCACTGAGCATGCCTGACTTCTTCTCTTTGTGTTTCTTGCCATCTTTGGATTTGTCTCCAGCACTGATACCAATAGCTTTGTCAAAAGCCTCGAGGCTCCCTCGTCCTTTGGCCTAAATTTTAATAAAAGGGGGCTAATTAGGAAAAGAAACTTGAATAGTAATAGACTAGTGAAAAGTACCTCTTTCGGCTCATTTAATCCGGAACTATTATTGGAATCGTCACGGAGGAGATTTGGTGTGAGGGATATCTTCTTAGTTTCAACGCTATCGTCCTTGAAGAATGAATCCGTATTTCGGACCACACCATTCCTCGATCTGCCAGTAACGTTGTCCTCTGTTTCCAAAGTTAGTAAGAGTCATAGAGATACGGATAAATTGCGTTTACCTTGCTTATCGAACGAATCTTCACTTGCTCGTGCTTTCTCTGGACTAGACTCTCGGTCGGGTTCTTCTTCCCGTGCATTGGTGGCCTCTTTATCCGGTTGCAATTTTGGTCGAAGGGGTTCGACGACAATGTCTTCTTTGCTGGATTCTTCTTGTGTATCATTAGTGTCTGACCGGGCATTCTCGTCGTCATCATCAAAGAACTGGTCGTCGCCTTCTTCCTCTTCATCAGTAGAATACTCGACATCCGATGGCTCGAAGTAGATTGGGGATGAGGTGAATGTAACAGTCTTGGCATTTCTTCTCCGCATCGCTTTTTTAAGGGGGTTTTTGGATTTCTCGGGATTATCTCCCAGCATCGTGGCAGATAACTAACAACAATATTAGCGGGTTCAAACAGTGCTTATCCACCGAAAATCATACATCAATATTTCTATGCTTGTTTAAGCGGGCAAGGCGTTCTGTCGGCGTCTCAATATGTTCCGCGGGTAGATAACCTATGGAGAATTAGTACGAGAGAGTAAGAACGATAGGCACAGTGGACAAACCGATGCTCTGATCCTTCACAACTCTGACAAGCCACCAATAGCTGTTGCTGTCATCCAGGAGGACCATAGTATCGCCTTTTGTGGCATTTGCCTGTCCCTCAACTGTCGCTACGAAGGTATGCAAGGCATAAACGAATTCGAAATCAATATCTTCTGTATATTTAGTCAGCAGATGTTGTGTAATAGGTTTCAGGCGACCCGGGTCGCTGAAACCGTGCTATTTCCCCGCAATCACCGACCAAACCAGGGAGAAAACCGCAATATTGTGGTAGTAACAGAAGACCCATAATCATAATAACCCCACCCATGTAGATGTAGGAGGGGCAATGGAATCGGTCGGGGTGCTTTTCCCGGCCGCTTGAACATATGGAAATATGGAAATGGGGGACGCGGCATATGGTTGAATATTAAAAGTACGCACCATCATCAATCGACGGAGAACTTGAAATCTTGTCCATCATATCATCATCCAATTGGTCATCACTTTCACCATCTGCAAGGTCCCCATCTTCTCCCGACATTCCCCCATTCGAGTAATGGTCCATCTGGCCGTGGCCATTCAACTCGTCCTCGCTGTCATCATTGTGTCTGCGATCCTCAGACACTCGGGGACTTTGATCCAATTCGTCTCGGGCGTCTTTCTCTGCATGTCGCATGGACTGGCTTTGGTGTGGTGCCGGTCGACTACCTTCAGATGAAGTCGAATTGCTGGACTGGTGGGAGTGGTCTTGGGCGGAGGGAGCGTGATGGTCTTGCAGGTCGATAGTATCTATAAACGCAAACAAGTGTTATTGAGCGATCCGGCCGAGTAGCGAGCCTAGATATAGTGTGTTTGTCTCAATGCTCACCTGCCCGGATTATCTGAGGTCTCGTCATAGTGGCTTATAGGAGGGACGAGCGAAATAGGAGCTCGAGGGAATGCTGGGAAGAGTAGTCGCAAACGACGGAGGTAAGGGGAGCATCTGCCGACAACGTCTCCTCTAAGACAAGGCCCCAAAAAGGCGAGGAAACGTATGCGCTGAAACGTGGCGCCGTAGAAGTGACAGAGGAAAGGCGAGAGAACGATGTCCGCTCCAGAGCGGGGGAAAGAGGGAATGAAAGGCGGCGATTGTTTAAAGATCACAGGCCATCTCAGACGGAGTGCCGGTGGACTTGACTGAGAGATACGGCAAGGAAATGGCCATGGAACGAGCGGGTTGTTGCGCAGGACACACGAGGCTCGATCACCAACTTTCTCAGGAGGTCGGCCCCAGCGCCCAAAACAAGCGCGACAAGGGTTGGCGGCAAAGGCTTGGGTGGCCCCTGGCGGCTAATTAGGCGCCGGGATGTCAGCCGCCGGCCAATCACAGCGCGTGGGGCCAGGATCCAATTAGCGCAGGCCAAGCCTTGGCAGCAGATTGCCTCCCACGTGACTTGGCGGCATCAATCCATGGATCACTGCTGTCCAAGAACCGGAGCCGCCTGTTCGCAGATTTCGTCGCTCCCCACGCCCTCGCCCGTCTCCCCCGCTCCCTTGCCAGGACCTGACTGTAGGCATCACGGTCAGAATATCCTCTGTCCCCTATCCCTACACTGTCGACAACCCACTTTGCGACAAGACGACGCGACGAGACGGCTGCCCGGCCGTGCGGTACCTCGCCCTCGCCCTCCCCCCACCCCCGCTATCTCTGCCCTACCAACGGCAAATGGTCACGTTTCTGACTCTAACTGATATCGCGACGGGAGATACTACCTAGGGTCTGTCTTTGCTACTGGGCCACATCCATTGAATTATCCTCTAGCTGCAGCTCTTGTTGGTTCGTCGTTCTTTTTTGTCTCTGGAATCACCTGTTCTAGGTGAGGGCATGGCTCATGAAGAGGCCTTGAAGTTTGCGAATTTGAAGTTAGATACCAGTTTTACACAGTCGCCTGGGTTGCCGGATTCTCGCCATATACCAACGCAGGATGGCCATGGCCGGAGAGCCGCTCGTGGCCGCGCGGATGCCAGCCATGCCACCACTCATGACATTGAAGGAAGCAATAGTGTACTGAATGAACTTCATACTTCCACTCCGCCCATCGCTGTCCCTTGTCCGGAAGATTCACACCATGCCGGCAATGCCCATGAAGAGTTAGGGTATCCCCATAATCCGCGCTATGTGCAGCCTTCGCCGTTGGAGCAATTCGCGCGAAACCGACAGCCGTCAATCAGTTACAACCCCGAGCTGCCGTTAGACCCCGGAAACTTCCAAGACCCAGAAAACGCTGTAGCCGATGATGCTCGAGACAGCTGTGAGCCAAATGTGAGGTTTCGCACTCGCGAACATCGCGGTTCCGAGAACTCTGCAAACGAACTGCCTCTCAGTCCCTCTCGCCATCCCTTTTTCTCTCCCATCCCGGAAAGTTTTGCGGTTGACACCGGGCCCGAACGTCCTACGTCCCTTACGTCTCTTTCCACTGCATCACCCATGACAGAAGAGTTACGTACCCCACCTGAAGCACATCGGGACATTTTACTGTCACCTTTTTCGGCGTCTCCACGAGTCCAACGCCCAGCTTCATTGGATGATCCAGCCGGGTGGGCCAACGCTTGGCCACAGCCATTTGGAAGTAGGTCCAAGAGCTATACTCTTGGGAGGGATGGCAGTTTGCGGCAGACCATGCGTCAAGGTTCACGTCGGTCAACCAACTCAAGTGGTAAGTCGCCTGCCAGCACGTTTCTGTCCATGTGGAGTCGTGACGAAGTCCCTCCAGACCCTGATGATGAAGGTCAGGTTGTGGGAACCGATTATGTAATAGGCAAGCAGATTGGATTTGGAGGATTCAGCACAGTCAAGGAAGCGTTTAAGGTCAATGAAGGGGGCGGATCGGAACGGACGGCCGTCAAGATAGTTAAAAAACACCTCGCCGGTCAGAGTGAGAAAGAAAATGATCAGGTTCAGGCCGAGTTTGACCACGAGGTGCGTATATGGCGGTATCTGCACCACCCTCATATTCTGCCGCTCGATGCGGTTTACGAAACCGATTACGCTACTTTTTGCTTTACCAAGTTAACTACAGGAGGGACCTTGTTCGACCTTGTCCGCAGGCGGCGGCAGGGCCTTGGGGTCACCCCCTCCAAAAAGTATGCGTATCAATTGGCATCCGCAATAAGGTACTTGCATGAAGATGCTCGTGTTGTCCATCGGGATATCAAACTGGAAAACTGCCTTCTTCACTCAGCAGACGACAAGGAATCTGGTGACGTTTCCGAGTTGATACTTTGTGATTTTGGAATGGCAGAATGGATGACTACAGATGCCACTAGTAGTTCCCCGGATCCGTATGACAATGCAGCAGACCGACCGCCACCAAAGGCTATCGGTCCGTCTGACACGAGTACAAGTGTCGCAGGCAGCTTGGAATATGCGTCTCCGGAACTGCTGACATCCGACCAGGGCCTTATTAATCCCATTGTGGATGTCTGGGCATTTGGAGTTGTTGTGTTTTCGTTGCTGGTTGGCTCTCGACCGTTTCAACACCCTTTCCCGCCGCGAGTCAGGACGAATATTATCGAAGGGCTCTGGGATAGACATGCTGTTCTTAAAGGTCAGGATGATCTGCAGGAGCGGCAAGACGCGCTTGATCTCTTAGAGGGGTGTTTGGAGATGGATCCGCTCAAACGTTGGACAATCAGGGAAGCCATGGAAGCTCCCTGGTTTCGCGACTGCTCTGACGGCACAGACGATGCAGCCATAGCGTCGCAATGGAGGTTTTAGACACTTCCAATTGTGTTTGATTTATCCATCATGAAGTGTGTTACAACATTTCATATGGTTCCCGGGGGCTTTTTTTTCTTTCTTGTTCTTTTTGAATTTAGGCGCGTGGGGTACAGCACACGGTGCCTGGGCTGGGATTATTGCTTAAGCGTTCTGTTATATGCATCTTTTTTTTTGATACCCGTTCCCCTTCTGTTCTTTGTTAATATTCTGCTGCGATGTTGCATATACATATGGAACAGCTGTTCATATTCTGGGAGGTCCTGAGTGAGGGTCTTTTGGGGTCTGGAAGGTTCATCAATGTGTTTTTCATCCCTATGTCTACTTCCCGGGTCACTGCATTTGATTGGCTTTTGTTTTCTGCAGGTCTATATCATTTGTGTTTGTGTGTCCATGAGTCAAACATGGTCGTCGTCAGCACCTTTGTTTTCATTTTTATTTCTATTTCTTTTGTTATGTCCTATGTTTTACCGCTGCGTTGTTCCGCCTCTCCCTACTCTTCTCCGTTCCTCAATTCCTATCATTATTGATGATGTGGATACACTATTCTCGACGCCTCTCTCCTCTTTTTGAGTTGTATGTTTTGCGTTACAGAATTGCCCCAATTCCCTTTTAGCATCCCTACTCGCAGCATCTTTTCCTTCCGCAGCAGCTCTTACCCGGCACCATTGTTGAATATCCCGATACTGAACAAGGGTTGTTCGCCCGTCCCCTAGCCTTATCATCTGCCACGAAGGACATTGCGCGTTTGCCCCCTTATTTTACATTCTCATGGCGCTTGCAAATATGTTTAGGGCTGGTGAAGCTACTCGCACTGGGTTGGTGGTTACCTATTTATCCTCTACTCTGGTTATTTTTCTCCCTTATTGTCCGTGCATCTTTTGCCCCAATTGTGTACCTGCTGATTGATGGTTCATTAGCATGTTCCGGCCTGACAAACGCATGCTCCATCCCTCTCCTGCCTTGATTTTTTTTCTTCCTTGTGTTCTCATCTCCCAACTTCCTGCTTGTCTTCTGCAAACTGACTGCTGGACTTTAAGCGATGGAGTTCGCATGAAGGTTGTTTTGTCTCGGCTCATTTCTTTTTTTTTTCCACTTTGGCAACGGCGTTTCCCAGGCGTGCTTTGTGGCATCTCCCCCATCCCTCTCCACTTCTTTTTTATGATGCAATGAGTTAGTTATTGAGGGCATGATATGAAGTTGGTGTTTGTAGTTTAGCATCCAATGAATAATGAGAGCTACTTTCATGCCTACTTAATTGTTTTGAGGGGGGGAGTTGGATTCTTTAGCATTCGGTTTGATGAAGTGCCAGAGGGAGGGCCGGAATGAGGGACTTAAACCAAAGGCGAATGTGGTGGGGAATGGAAAGCAGAGAAACTATACGCATCAGAGTAAGGAAAGCCCATTTTCTATCAAAAGCAAAGCGTAGTTCTGTTGGGAATTTAGATTCTCTAGTATACAAACGAAGCCCAGGCGATATATAGCAGGATAAACTACACAAAGGAAAAACGAAGCATAAAAAAACCGAAGCATAAAGACACCAAAATACCCTCCCCCAATCTACACTCCCCTCCCCCAACAGATTTACCACAATCTATTCTCACTAGCAGGCCTTCCATCGCCCGCCTTCTTATACGCCTTCCCACCAGGCGCAGTGAAGAACAAACTAGGACCCTCATCCTTGCCAACAAGATGGCTCAAATAACCCCTATGCGCCGGATCACGATAATACTCGACATCCTTCCGGTTTGTCGGATCGGGCAAACGATATGAGAACCCCTCCCCCTTCACCCGCGGCTTATCAACCCCCATCCCAATCTTCAAATTGTCCCCCGCGCTCTCCCATGCAATCGACACGTACGGGTCCGTCTTGCCGGCCATGATACGCTTGATGGCATGGCGCGTGTAGTAGCGGGTGGTGATGGTGCCGCCGGCGGCTTCGACGGCTTCAATGGCCGTGGCGGAGGCGCGGGAGACAACGATCTGGATCGGTGTGGTGAGGGCTTCTTTGCCCCGGGCAAGCAGTTTGACGCCGTCTTTGACGCCGTGGATGCAGCGGGATTTGGCCAGTTCGCGGACGGTGATGGGCTGGGTAGGGTCGAGGCGGCCTTGGTTGATCCAGTCTTGGATTTTGTCGAGATTTACGCGGGACATTTCGAGGGAGAAGCTGGAAGAGGGGGGGGTTATTAGATTCTTGTTTCCGTGGTATTTGATTACTTGGATGTTGAGGCGGAAGGGATATCGTATTGATTATATCCCAATTTCTCAATCCTCGAGTTTGAATCAGTCAACCAACTTACACATTATCACCCCCCCGTTCGCCAGAAACAATGATATCCTTCGTCTGTCCACCATTGAAATGCGCAGGGACGCTACCATGCTGCTTCTGACCCTTATGACCACGTCCGGACGTCTTTCCCTTTCCCGACGCAGGACCGCGACCCCGTCTTATGCGCTTGTTGTATGCTGCCGCATTATCGGATAGCGAGGCGAGGATGGAGGCTTGTCGGGTCTGGCTCTGGAGAAGGGGAAGTAGGAAGGATGGCGGGGAGGCGACGGTTTGGAATAGCGAGGGCAGCTGCATTGGCAGCCGCCAGGATAATCGGGGAGGCATTGGGGGCGCCGTCGAACTTGTGCGTGTTTAACGGGCTGGTTGAGACCTGTAGTCGGTATTCTTTTTTATGGAGGTGAGGATTTCGATGGACGGGGTCAGGTGATCAGATAGTAGTCATCCATCAGTCATCATATAGTCACGTGATTATTTTGATCTGATGAGTCATGACGTCATCTATACAGATTTCGAGTTGCAGCTTAAACTATGCGATTCGAATACAACCGCCAACAACAAATTATATATCTGTGGCGACGATAATTAATTCCCAGCTACATTGTGGAGTCTCCCGTATCTCTATTAACTCAATTTCCAACTAATGTCCAGCCCATTCCAACATTGGACGCGACAAACGCACCCAACAGAGTCAAACGCCATCGCGCTATCGTTTATACTCTTCAAGAGTCATCTGCCAATACTCCATATCAGTTTCGGGAACTCGGAGGAAAGGAGGCAAGGTCTCTATTTCGTCTAGGGGAAACCCGTTGGTCAATCAGAAACTACAACCCAACTTTGGCAAATCCAATATCAAACTCAAATGACATAGAGTTTGATAGAAACGGAATTGCACTCTCTCCACGAAATGGAATGGAATCAGCATATCCATTTTCAACACTTCCTACACACACAGCAATTAATTTTGCCCAGCAACTAATTGGCCTCTTCTCGCTCTCAATCCCAGTTCAAAAATACAAATCCCCAAAACGAACGAGCGAGCCCTGGATCCTCCAAAATCTTAATTTAGTCGTCCCTTCCGAGTTGCCGTCCGTTCCTCCTTTTCAATGTCGGTGAAATCAATCGAACAAATAAATGTCTCCCTCTCTCCCCATAATCAACAAATCCCCATCCGCTTCATACCCCTTCCAACCACGCAGAAGATTTCGATTTCGCCTCATCGACCCAACAATGACCGACGTGCAGAAGACAATCCTTTACGTGACACTGGCCCTTACTCTGGTCTTGGTGATCTTTAACGTCTACCTCCTCGCCCGCACCGATCTGTATCCCATGGCAAATTATTGGGCTGAGGATGATTGGGATGTGCCGTGGGCTCCGGCGGTGGAGAAGGGGATATTGACTGCTGAAGAGGTAGGTTTGTCGTTTTTATACTGATAAAAGGTTCTTGGACTTGGTGTGGATTGGGAATGGAATGTTAATGACGGTCATGATTGCATCTAGGTCGGCGAAGGCAAGGCTTGAACTGATGGACGATAATCCACCGATATATACAATCGAGGTGCAACACGTACCTTGAATCCTATTCCGCCCTTCCCACCAAGATTACGGAATCACGAGCTCCATCCCGATGACTCGCCTGCCCAATTCATACCTACGGAACTATTGCTATCCTAGCGACACATACATATGCACGCCGAATCCGCCCTTCCATCCATCATTTCGCTTCATTAGCGAACCAGTCAGCTAATTAGCGGTCGAATGTAATCGAACAGAGCCATCGCGCAAGATTCTAAAGAGGGGATATGTGTGGATGGAAATATTAATGGGGTTAGAAAGGCGTCAAAGAGGGAGGGGGGAATAGTTGTCATGGGATAAATAGGGGAAGCCTTCCTTGTTGAAGGAAGGCATATTATTAGGGCTTTGCTATCCGATCGCATCTGGCATGGTAGAGCTATATATATATAACCTCTATATATATTGAATGAGAAAAGGCAGGGAATGGGAAAAGGTTCCAGGAGGTGATGAAATGGGTAAACACTCAGCTCTCGAGCTGAGTTCGTTAATGTGGTAGTTAATACCCACTGAGCAGCTTGGGTTGGATTGAATTAGATAATTAAACAAATATCTTTCTCTCTCCTACCTTTTCGGATATAGTTATCCTTGGGAACCGCATCAAATAAGAATTTCAAGGGGGGCACAATATATACAGCATTATTACACGCAACGAAACGAGTTAGTCACTAACCACCCAAGGCAGTATATAGATATACAGCAAACGTCAATGGGCAATATCTAACAAGTTGATTAAAGGGGGGTCCTCCTACCCAGCCAGGAGAAAGAAGGAAGATAAGGGGGAGGGGGAGGAGAGGCATCTTCAGGAGGTACCACTGGCCTCCAAACCCACCCTTCCCCTGCAGACTAAAAAAAGGAAAGATAGTAAGTAGTAATACAGTCGATCTCATTCCAGAATATTCTCTATAGGAAGGGGAGAAAAAGAAAAAGGATAAAAAACGGGAGACAAACAGATAGAGTTAAATGGTTGGGATTCGGAATAATACATTTCAGGAAAGGAAAAAAAAAAAAAAAAAAAAAGGGGGGGGGGGATAATAATGATATTGGTAAGCAATGGCAATATTAAGGGGGTAGTTAAAAAGGAAAAGCACAGAAAAGAAACGAGATGGCGTAGAATATATCTAGTAAGAATGCAAGGGATAATGGGAAACGCCAGCTAATAAGGGAGGAAAATAAAGCAAAGATGTCATAGCATAGTAAGAAAAAAAACTGATTTTAAAAAGAAAGAAGGAAACGCCTGCGTGACAAAAGGGGACAAAATAGAAAAATAAAGAGGGATAAAAGAAACAGAGTACAGTCTATATTTTTGGAACGAGAAGCAAAAATTCAAAAAATCAGGTCATCAAAAGGGAAGGAGGAAAAGAAATGAACACAAAAGCAAAATGGTGTACATCTATCTCAAGTCTCATGCGAGAGGGGGTTATCGTTTTCCGCGAGGAAATCGTCAGGGTAAGTGCGTTAATCCAATCCGCCTATCGTGGTGAAGGGCGTAGCGTGGAGCGTGTTTAGTTTGATGTGATGGCGCAATGGGTCATGTTGGCAAGGAATTAGCCCGCGGTTGAGGAATAAAAGGCGGAGAAATGATGAGGCGGGCGTAAAGAGTTTTTTTTGGTGTAATGACGGAGATATGGTTATTCCTCTACTCCCGAGAGACGTCACGGCCGAACATCTTAGCCTTCATCCAGTCGAAAGCGACGAGGACGCGGTTGCGAGCTGGAGGCCATAAATGTTAGCATTGAAAGGTTCGATGGTTTACACAAGCCTAAAATCATGACAATGATATCGGGAAATTGGGCATGATCGAAAAGGGGGGAAGGGGGTATGAAATGGGCCAAGAAATCACGCAGAGGAGAACTTACTGCTAAAGCACATGCTCAAATACACGCTTCGCCAGAAAAGATATGTCAGTGTTCCACCACTGGCAATATTTCCACTCAACCAGCTGATATCAGCCACAGCGCGTTCCTTGCCAATATATGCCAGACTTCCTTGATGGGAGTACTGGAAGGGTCCGATCTGCTTGGTTCTGTGCAGTTGCTTCTGCAGCGCCCGAATCTCATCGAGAATCTTGATGCGCTCCTCTTCGTTTGGCGCTTGAGCCTGCGCGACAGAGAGTTTCTTCAGCTCGTCGTCGATGTCCTGGTTCTTGGCCATGGTGTTGAACAGGCGGGCGAGGAACGCACCCTCCTGACTGGCTACTTGGGCGGTGGGGGCGTAGTTAGTAACCGCACAGTCACCCACGGCCCAGATGTTTTCCGTTCCGTTGACGACAAGATATTCATTGACGGCAAGACCACGGCGGGAGTTCTTTTGGGCGGGGATCTGGCTCATGAGGTCACGGACAACACCACGGACGGCATTACCGGTAGCCCAGACGAGAAGGCCGTAGGGGATTTTTTCGATCTCCTTGGTACCGTCGGGATTGGTGATTTGGGCTTCAATGTACTTGTCAGTGACATTCTTCACCATGGTTTTGGTGCGGATTGTAATCGCCTCTTCCTTAAAAGTCGATTCGGTGTAGTCAATCAGCTGCTTGGAAAACATGGGGAGGACCTGTATGGGGAACGTTAGCATCAGCAATTCCTATCATGAAGAGAAGAGCTGTCATACATTTGGCAGAGCCTCGACAAGAGTAATCTTGAAGTGGTCCTTGATTTCAGGCACCCACTTCTTGAGATCATCGTTGAAGAAATCCTGCAGTTCGCCAGCGAACTCGACACCAGTGGGACCACCACCAACGACGACCATATGGAGCAGTCTCTTGATCTCCTCCTCGGGCTGGTCCTTGAAGATCGCAGTCTCCACGCAGTCCATAATGCGCTTGCGGATTTCCTGGGCATCACCGACTTCCTTCAAGAAGCAAGAGTTCTCACGCACACCAGGAATGCCTGGTAATAGAATCTATTAGTATAATCATATTTTGGGGCGCATTAGGCCAACTAACCGAATGTAGCATTCTCAGCTCCGACGCCAACAACGAGCATATCATAAGGGACCTCAGTGGCGGACGTATCACCCTTGATCTCCGATTCGTCCCTGATGCAGACTACCTTGCGCTCGTGGTCGATCTTGGTAGCGCTGGCTTCATAATATTTCACAGTAGCCTTCTTATGGCGGAGGACATTGCGAATTGGCTCCATGATCGAACGATGCTCGATCAAACCGGTTGTACACGAAGGGAGGAGGGGGGTGAAGAGGAAGAAGTTCCGCGGCGAGATGACGACGACATTGTAGTTTTCGGTATCGAGTCTCTTGAGGAAGGAAACAGATCCCCATCCCGTTCCTAATTGAAGCATATGTCAGCTCATTTGCCCATACTGGCTGTGTGGTCACCTCCTATCAAATTCCACAGCAATATATACATACCCAAAATAACCAAGGTCTTCTTTGTAGGGTCCGGCTCATACTGCTCCTCGGGGTGACGGAGCGCGTAAATACTGTATCCCAAAGCACCAGCACCTCCCACAATGGACAACAATGTCAGTCTAAACATCCATCTAAAAATTCTGAACCTCCGCTTCGGTTTTGGAGCTGGGGTGGGAGCGGGCGCATCCGCGTAAGCTCTCCGGAACGACTTCTGTAGAGAGCGTTGCGAAAGCGGGCTCTGCCTCAGAGGCAGGGCATAGCGCGCCGGCTGCCGCGACAAGGTCGAGAGAGAGCAGCGGGAGATTGGCGACAGCTTTGGAGCTGCGCGGACAAGCATGGCGGGCTGGGCCAGGAGCAGTTTGCTGGCCATGGTTCGAGGGTCCGCCACTGGGGTTGGGGCTTCGCGGGGGAGAGAATGGGAGACGAGAGAACAGAGAACGAGGGAAGAAGCACAAAGGCAGAGCGGAGACTGGACAAATCAAACAGTCATGTCAAGCAGGCCAGACAGGGGAAAACTCTGCGCGGTTCTGGTTGTGGGAGCAGAGAGTAAATATTGACAGCCGATGACTGTTTTCGGTGAGCGAAACTTTTCTGCCCGCCGAGCCCTATTTTGCCGCCAGCCAAAATCTTGTTTTCTTTGATCGCGGCGACTTTCAGCTTCTTTGGCCGCTTATCCTGCTCAGTGCTTAGCGGGTCTTGTTATCAAAATAGCTTGATGGCTGGGCCTGGGCTGATTAGTATCGTCTCTCTGTTTTGGCAGTAAAATGTAGGCAAAAGTGCAGCATAGATCAATGCATAAATATTTATCACATGCTAAATACCCGTCAGAGCAGGTTATCATCTTTTATAGATCTCAGCGCTCGACTGTTTTTATTATTTTATTGTCGTCCTCGCAGCTGTCAACGAGAACTGCCAACTGACTTCATAATGCTTCCGGCATCTCCCGCTCTGCTTCAATCTTCTAATCTTGGTGTTTCGCCATCCGATATCATCCATCTTGTGTGCTTACGAGTTGCTCCGAGTGGCTAGTTAACTTACTAATTGGGCGAATACCCGACTCTTTAGCTACGCTGATATCGGTGGCTCAATGATTTTTGAAGAAACAAACTAGCATGCAGAATCCCATGAGATCATCTGCCTTGGGTATGCTAGGGCTAAATTCTGGAGATATCGATTTGATGTTTTGTGCTGGAGGCGCTGCAAAGTCCTCGCTGCTCATCAACAACCCACGATACTTGCAACAGAGCTTCTTTTCCATCTCAGAACGTCAGATGCATTATAACAGTAAGAAATAAAACAAGAAGACGGCGGTATTCAATAGAGGTGTCATTCCCACCCATTACCTATCCTCGAAAAACGAGCAAGCATAGATCGGAACTACAACAGCACACTGCTCCAAGCACCAGCCACACGCAAGATGACGCCGTTCAAAAAATATCCATTGTAATAAATAACCCCAGCAATCCCGGCCGTGCTCTTCCGGTTTCTTCTAGAGTGCGCACGCATGATGATTCAAAGCCTTCCTCTCGACCATCCCGGACAATATTCAAAAGGAAAGACCTTGTATAAAAGGAAGAAGTATGTATGGTTGCCTGTGAAGCGGATTTCTGTCAGCCTTCCGGCCTATAACTAGGTCATTTGGACATTTTCTTACCAAGAAGAGTTACCATGAAACCCGTCCATCCATACGGTCAGAAGACTGCAAGAATGAACCCTAACCCATTTAACAATCCAGCGTCTTTTGATAGGGGGTGCGGCGCCCCGGCTAGAGCTCGTTCGTTCCAACGTTTTGGCTATCGCGATCCTCTTACACGGTCAGTGTGGTTGGTATTATTCTGGTAGCTGAATGGAACAATGGGTATCGTTTGGATATGAGCCATCGTGTCCCTACAATCACTACAACAAGGAGTCATATATTTGTCCTCATTCGGGTCTCCCGTTCCCCGGTGGTAGTGAAGTAGTGATCGCAGAAGGGAGGGACGGAGGAGAGACTTTGGTTGTCAGAGCTCCTCCCGTTCACCATTTTGTGTATAATAATCGATAAACGAGTCTTCCCAGCCAACGATAATATGTCCTTATCCCCTGACATAGAGAAGGCCGGCATGGACACCAAAACCCATATCACTCCCAGCAGACGAGGCGCATCACCCGTCAGTAGTACGCAGAAAAGAATCCCCTAGAAATCGGAAATCAAGGGAACCTGAGCAAAGTCCTTTTCAGGGAACAAAGAATATACGCGTATACATTCAGGCGTGCAGATAGCGCGCAATCAAACACGGAGCTTTTCTCAACCAATGGGCTAAGGGCAAAAGTATGTATGGCCAACCATACAGTTGAGAAATCAACGGGAAAGAAAAGAGGATTGAAGAGAAAATGAGAAAATAAGCGCTTGCCAGAGATGACATTGACAATGCGAGGCCATAAAATGAAACCGGGGACAGTAATCGAAGGGTTTAAAATCGACCCTCTTCGGATAGGAGTTGATCAGTCAGGCAGGATAACCAGACTTCCAATTCAATCTATATCCAACATGCTGCCATGCCTTTTTAAATCTCAAGGGAACCCTGAGTCACATATCTTTTGCCAACAGACAGATAGATACCATCCCCTGATGCCACATCCTCCTAGCTCAGCGGTTCCTAGTATATATTCAACTCTTTTTTATCGCACCCAGCAGACACAGTGTGTTGTCAGTGCAGCCTTTAAAGTTGTCATTGGCATCATAACATATTCCACCCTATCTGGCAGACATTTTAATGTTGTTTCTTGCATTCCATGCAAAACCCTATTGACTGATACCCCCTTAAGTAGCTTCAAGTTGCTGCTCGTGGGACGCAGAGTGATGCATGGAAACCAATTGATATGGGCCCAGGCGGAAGCGCAATCGTTGCATTCCTAGTAGATATCTCAGACCCTTGATTCTTCACGGAAGGCCTGGGGAATACACTCTCCACAATTGGTGGTCAGACATAAAGAGCATGAGAATGTTCGTCTCCTTCTGGTTGTCCACCTGAGATATTTTGTGGTATCCTGTCACCCTTCAAGTGATCCCTGATATACCGGAATACATGGCGTTAATTGGATTATTGCCCTTCATTTATGATAATCTCCAATGGGTTATTATGGAACCACAGTCAATCGGTAAGGGTCCGCGGTTGACAACTATTGTATGTTGGGGCAGCAAGTATCCCCTCGTCCGTTTATTTTGCCCCTTTTAGCGCGGTATTGAAAGAAGCTCTGCTATTTGCTGTAGGGGGTCTCTAGCCACTGAAAGTGGAGTAAATTACAGCTTTTTGGCCTATGAACAGCCCAGAAAAAAAGGCGCTAAAAGGGGCAAAAAAAACGGACGAGGGGATAGGGGTATACAAAAACAGCTTGCTTTATTTCCTCCACGTCCATACTAATTATGGCATAATATCCGCTTCCGCGACGCTGTCTTCTAACCATCTTTGGAGATTATTGCCGGCTACCTAGGTATGCAAGGAGCAGCAGGTTGGTGGTTTGAAGCAGTACCATTGTCACCACCTTCTTCCATGCCCTCACCTGACTCTAAGACACTCGGCGCCGTTCTCGTCACCAGGTTCACCAATTCTAGGTTGTCCCTGGCATTTCCATTGGTTGGTTTGATCAAAAGACAGGTATGGAATATTGTCTAACCTGACGTTAAAAGTCAGGAAAACAGCGCTTGATGCGTAAGCACCAATTAAACAACCTGTTGTCTCACAAGATACCTGCCAAACAAACACAGTGGCAATGGAAAGGGAAAGGGAAAAAAGAAAGGAATACAGGCTTCCATCTATAGATGGTGGACTATATAATGCGGGTAGCGGATTAATCAACCTTAACCAGCAGATGGTTGATTGCTTTCCAGTGATGAAAGCAGCTGTCAAAGTCAGGATTGCTCATTTGGAGACAATGTCCATCCCTTATTATTTGCTCTGCTCCACTATTGAAAAGAGGTCTCTTAAGCTCCTGAAGCGGCTACCCGGCCTGTGCTTTCTCGGCCACCAATAATGGATATTCATGCGAAGGGAAATACCAAACCATTGAGTATTGTAAGAGGGCATATCCAACCAGCTGTAAATTGGCGAAATGACAATGCTTTTATCCGTCTGGAGCTTTTCGGATGGACGGCCCAAGATCTTGCTGTTTCCCACTTGGATAAAGAGAATGAAGACGATCAAGTTGAACAAAGCCAACATGGAGATAGGAAACCAAGTCTTTAGCAAAGGTAAAGGGGACTGTCTTAGAACTTGGATGAGACCTGACATGGTGTGTCTGTCTTGATTCCTGTGCAAACCACTGTGAAGCATGCGTGTAGCGCATGAATCCTGGGCCCCGAAAGGTAAGCATCCATTCCTTTGGTGATATCACGGCGGCGGAACAGCGGTGGATAGGATCCCATAATGATGACTGAATTGCGCATGTGCCACTGACTGCAAGCAAGAGACCCTTCCAACTCTCAAACCTGGTTTGTTTCCAGGACGAAGCGGTGTCTTTTGATCACTTCATGGTCCCTGTGTGATACATGATGGCTGAGGTTAGTTGGGGTACATAGTAGGGGTTGATATAGGCCCTGGGGGTCAAAGATAACCGTGTCCGCTATGTAACATTGCCAGGAAGCAAAGCGAAGAAGTAAAATGATGAATCCGTCCATCCATGGATAGGAAACACAATATCAATCAAAGCTATCTCTCCAGCATGGCGTTTCAGCCCCCAACAAGTTGTCCAGCCTTCTTCTAGTGAGGTTGGACGATCATAGAATTCCCCCAGTCTCGCACGGCGTTGGCGTTGCGAAACTAAAGTTGGCAACTCTCTTTTTCCCTTGCAAATTGCCACTCTCTGGGGCTGCGTCTCTCCTTGTTCTTTTAGACTCCTCCACCGCCAGTAACTTGCTACACCAGGCCACCAGGGTCGGAGGTAGCACATGAAATGACGCATAACGGGGCCTGTGGAAAATACCACCTCGCAAATCGCAACTATGACCTTTGGCCAACGCCAACTTCCGCCTCAGCAGATGTTTCAACATAGTTGCTTCTCATCAAAGGGGCCTCGATGTGCACAGCGAGCGGGCGGGGCATCCGGAGTCAACCTTGATACTCCAGGAGGACAGTCATACTCGACGTACATATGTACTCTCCTTTTCTTTCGTGGGCTGCCAACTAATGCAGTTTAACTGCGGAGGATTCCGAGGGGGCGAGGGTTGTAAACCAGCCATCGTATCATGGGATGGCTTGCATTTGCTCACGGCTGGTGGAAACCATGTTTGAATCCAGCAGGATTGACAAGACAGTCCAAGATCCCTTGCTATATTTGGTGGCATTATCATTCATCCCTATTTGGTTTTAGGGTCATAGGCACGGAGCAGTACCTAATTTGCAGCATTAAATGATGTTGTCCTAAAGAACACACATCCATGAGAAGGGTGATTCATTTCACATTCAAAAACATTGAAAAATCCAAGACCAACCAATAAGCAGCTCTGTTAACCAGTTTGTTAACTTATGTGAACCCTTTCTGCCCGCGGCCGGCCCTTTTCAATCTGGATGCAAATGACCGTGTCAGACTGGCCACAAGCAGATCAAGAAAGTTGGCTATTATTACACACAGGCTTGTGTGTTTTCTCAGCATCCATATTAACAACTAAAACTAACTGCTATCCTAGCCTTCTAACAACACCATTGCTCTGAGCCCCTTTGATCATTGAACAGAATTGCACCAACAATGCATGCATACTGGTAGTTACAAATAATTGATACTATTACTGACCAGCTTCAACATAGAGCATCAGAGGATGCAAAGTTTGTTGGGTGATCAGATGGGAGCTCATCAGATAGCCAGGATTAATAGGTTCTGGTAATTATTATGAAGTTCATTAGTTGGGCTGCTCATCAGGTGATCATAGTATTATCATGCTCTGCCCAACTTAGCTTATTAAGTGGTAAGATATTTATCAGCAAAATTCAATTAGTTGTAACTAGTAGACTATGAGAGTACTCATGTAAATAAATTACATGCTACTCAATGAGATAGTGTATGATATTGTATTACACATCCACCTGCTGCTGGTAATTACTAGGAGGGCACCCTTAGGGGGATAGACTGCATTAAGAGCTGAGAATCATGTAATTTCCACAGCTCTCAGTAATTACTGGGAGGAAGCTGTTAGGAGGGACAGGCTACATCAAGAGCTAAGAATCATATGATTTTGATAACTACCAGTAATTATTAGGAGGGAGCCATTGTGGGGGATAAGCCATGCCAAAAGCTAAAGATCATATGATTTTGATGATTACTGGTAATTACTGAGAGAGAGCTGTTATAGAGGATAAGCTATGTTAAGAGCTAATAAGTGATTTCCACAGCTCTTAATAATTACTGGAAAGAGTAGCCTCAAAAAGATCAAGCTGCATTCCTACAAACATATAAATATATATATATATAAAGTATAGGAAGCAGAGTATGTAATATAATATAATAGCAATAATTAAGAATAGAAGAGCTTATTAAAGAATTTAGTTACTACTAGTTATTATCAGTAAATAGAATGATTTAAATGTAATATAATTTTAATATTATACTTAAATACATCAAACACCACCTATTTCCAGATACAATCAAAAGTAAATAGAAACTACCACATAATAATAACTACTCATTCAATGCTACTAGCTACCTCTTAAGTTCTTCTTTCTGTTTTAGTAGCTCTAATTTCTTCTACTCACATCTATCTTTATCCTCCTGGCTGTGATCTGGAAGGGGGCTGCAGGCATCTAATAATCACTGAATTAATATAGAAGTATATAAGTAGTAGAGGAGACTAACCTTCAAATGGATTCCTACTAGCATCTGATGAATGCTGTGAAGTGAAGGGGGAGCTTGAAGGATCTGATAATTACTAGATTAATATAGAAGTATATAATTAACAGAGAGGACTAATATTAGAATAAATTTCCAGCTTGTTGTGCATGAGGAGAGCTCTGAGGATCTAGTAATTACTAAATTAGTATAGAAGCATATAAGTAGCAGAGGGGACTAACCTTCAAATGAATTCCTATTAGCATCTAATGAATACTGTAGAGTAAAGAGGGAGCTTAGAGGATCTAGTAATTACTAGATTAATATAGAAGTATATAATTAACAGAAGAAACTAACATCAGAATAAATTTCCAGCTTATTATGCATGAGGAGAGCTCTGAGGGTCTAGCAATTACTAGATTAATATGAAAGCATATAATTAGTAGAGAAGACTTACCTTCAAATAGATTTCCACCAGTGCCTAATGAATACTGCAGACTGAAGAGGGAGCTTGGGGGATCTAATAATTACTGAATTAGCATAGAAGTATATAATTAATAGAGAGAACTAACATTAGAATAAATTTCCAGTTTATTATGTACAAGAAGAGCTCTGAGGATCTAGTAATTACTGGATTAGTATGGAGATGTATAATTAGCAGAGGAGACTTACTTTGCAAAGTATTACCTCCTAATTGCTTTAACCTCTGGGCAGGGCAAGGTGATCCTAATATAAGTTAACACTAATAACTATCAGAGAGGATTAAAAGGACTACCTTCAGTCAAATTAACTATATCTATCTGCTTCTGTTGATATTTCTTTAGATAGTCAGAGAAGGACATTTTAGGGAGGGATACATCTAGTTCTGACTGAAGGTAACTAGGTGTTATCAGTAATATCCTGCATTATTGAACTAATCATTGTTAGTAACTAAGAATAGTAACTAGATATAATCAGATAATATACCTTGATTTGCATGTTTTCTCCTTCCAGCAACACTAGTATCAGTCCAGTCAGGCTATATACTAGTCTCAAAATATGTATCTAGTTACTCCATATCCCAGCAATCTAGCTTCTCAACTGCCTCAAAACCAGCTAGTAAGATAAGGTAGCTTCCAGCAGCATTTAATTATTGATGATTACTCTTAATAGCATTCATTGTATTTGATGTCTACTTGAAAGTATCTATATGCATTCAAGAAAAGTAGGAGTTTAAGTTAGAAAGAATCCATGATGTCTTCTTATACTTAGCTTAATTTTGAATAGTAGTATCTGGGTGATTCATGAAAGCATCTAGAAGTTGCTAAGTATAATCTCTTATTACTTTCAGTAGTTATTTCATTAACTTAGTAGTATCTGAGTACTTTTATTTGAATGAAATGATTCCACAGTTGAAATGAACCTAACAGTAGATAACTACATGCTAAACATGTTTCTGCCAGTTTCAGTTGAGATTAAGAGTAATAAGATAGTGATTAAGTCCTATTAGTTGCTGTTAATAGTATCCAGAAGTAAATAAAAGGAGCTAGATACCTATTAGAGGCCTATTTGAAGTACATATCTGAGACTACTGCCTCTATTCTATAGCCATGAATATACTTTCAAGTGATAGACTCTCCTTCAATATCCTCAATTAATGAGAAAAGAGAAGAGAAGACATTTCTATACATCTCTGCAGATTCCTTATTAATATAGATACAGGCCATGGTGGTGACTAGTAACAGATAAATATTAATAAATGTAAATTAAGGCTACTAGGGGAATATAGATACATACCTTTTCCAATATTTTCATTAAGTATAGTAAAATCAATCATATTGAAATCTCCTTGAACCTACTTGAAGGTCATATCTACTTGGAAACTAGATTATTTTAGAAAGTACTAAGTCTATTTCTTGAGTAAGAGGAAGATCATAACATTAGTACCATCATTATGAATTTTCTGGATATATCAGTTAAGAGAGGCCAGTTATGTAAGGTAGTAAAAGGTAATTGCTAATATTATTAGTAACATTCAGACATATCTAATAGTGTGTAGAGAAACCCATACTAGAAAGACCTCTATCAAGAGAATTTAAAAGCATCTGTTTCTTATGTATTATAGTCTGAAGTGCTGACATATTATTGAGGCTTGAATGTAACTCAGTTAGGTTGTACACATTATATTGTTATAGAAATTACCTTAGCTGAGAGGTTTGAAGGAGACAGCCTATAATACTAATTAGTAGGGTGTGGTGATTTCTAGAGACTTCCAATACTTATTAGCTATAATACCTGGAACATCAGTTTGACAGACCAGTTGAATAATCTCCTCTTGAATCTTTTTTAGCATCTTTATTAGAGGAGGTGGAGGATGTGTATGTACACCAAAGCTAGCTAGGATAATATATAGTGTAATCTATAGATTTTTTAGAACAATCCAAATAAATGCTACATTGCAAGCAGAGGTTTCCAAGGGTTCTCAATGGATTCCTATATACTATTAGTAACATTCAGAAGTTAATGGCTGTAAGGGATCACTCATAGAGTAGAGTGTAGAGGTTATAGAACAATGTGAGGGAATATAAATGTATAGTATGAAGGGTTGGTTATATTAAATGTAGGGATAAGAATATAGTAAAGCTGTTTGCTGGCCCTATAAAGGTAGGGAGCCAGTAAAGGTTATATACATTGAGGTCTCAGGCCTGCTTAGGTAAGTCTTATGTAAGCCTCCACCATTACAACCCCTGAGCCCCCTGGGCTCACTCCTTCAAAGGCTCTCTAGCCTGGCAGCCTTAGATCTTTGCCCTGTAAGCCTGTGGTTCTCATAACTACCTCCCCCTTCACAGGCCTGGCCCCCAGGCCTTGGCAGCAGGCATAGATTCACACTGTATCAGCATTCTGGCAGGTAATCATATAGTTGGGTGGATGTAGTGTTATAGGTAGTAAATGTAGAGGTCTAGCAGGTAAATGTATAGGCAAAACATTATACTAGTTTCAAAGTGTTGTGATGGACTTTAACTTATCTAAATCTCACAGTCCTTCTGACCTTTAGGAGTTCAATTACTTGCAACATGATTTCAGTAAGTATAATATCCACTTAATGTCAGTATTTTTCATGTTTTTGAGCATTCCAAGCAAATGTTCAGCTTCAAATATATAGGCCTTCATTGTTTTTTCATTGAAATAGCTCTTTATTTGATGTTTTTGGAGTAAAGGGGGATTTCACAGAGTGGGGTTGAATTCTCATTGAAATCTTACAGAGTCCTAATCTCATAGAGTTCTGATCTTATGGAGTCTCTATTCCTCTTCCCCCTTTTTAAATGCTATATGACAGGGTAGAGAACATGCTAATAGCTCATATAGTAACTATGTTAAATCCTTTGAGAGTCCCTGTCCTCACAGTACAGCTGGAAGATGTCTGTGTCTGCTGTGTTTCAGCTATATTACCCTATATTATCATGGCCCCTTGCATGGGTACTGCTGCAGGTGGATGTGGGAGGTGCAGGCACAATTATAGATGTATAAAGGTAAGTCTGCACCATCCCTATCTCAGAGAGCATATACTGACATGGCATTAGATGCTAGAGTGCTTTTAAAGCTATCTGGAAGGGATCCTCTAGACAGTAGGTCTTCTCTGAGAGTAGACTCAGGATCAGAGAGTGTATTAGAATATTCACATCCTGATAGTTTTAGATTTGATTGATAATATCCTCAGGTTTTTAAGTGCAGAGGGAGTTAAGCTATTTGCCTCTGTCAAGCCTGCCTCTATTTCTGTGCATGTCAAGCCCTCTGCCTCTGCTCCCATGCCTGCACCCACACCTGTGTCCTTACTCTTATGCCTGCCAGTTATTTCCTCAGCAGAAGAAGAAGAGTTTCCCCACAGCCCTGAGAAGCAGAACACAAGTAATATGTGTATCCAGTGCATGTGGAACCTGACTAGCTCCCCTGATAGGGTCTATAAGATTGGTCCCTAGTAGTATAAGTATAGACATTATTTGTATATGCATAAGCCATGTTATATGATAAGTTCCCCTATCCTATAGCTGTCTGCACAGCACTGATATGGTCCTACAGGTGCCTCTCTCTACTTGCCACACTATTAAACATGCCATCTCAGTGATAAATGATAATTAGTACATGGAGGGGTTGGTGTTATTCAACAAGCCTGTGGACATGGTGGCCCTGGAGGCAGTACAGAAGCAGGCCTATATGGTGATTTTGAAGGCCTGGGTGGACAGGAAGAAGCAGGTAGACTATAAAGGAGATGAAGAGGTCTGCAAAGTTTGCAGTGCAAGATGGGAGCAGGCACAGAAGGCCTATAAGAATGAAAAGTGCAAGATTAAATGTACAAATAATAGGTAAATGAAGATGGAGGGTAACACAGATAAGGGTCCAGAGAGTGCAGAAGAAGTTATAGCCTAGATTTTCATCTTTTTCTTTTCTTATAGTAATTATAATGTTGTGCCCATAGAGTCACATCCCCTTGGGGACTTAAATAAAATCTTCTTTTCTTGCTCTTGCATTCAATTTTAACTGGCTCTACATACATTGAGTCTATTTCTTTGCTCTCCACCTTTTGCAGTGTACATCACAGTCACCATATTAAGCCTCATATTCATAAACTACCTCTTGGGCATTCTTAAAAGCTTTGACTGGTTCCCAGGAGTTCTCACCCTCTGTGCAGCCTTTTCATTTGATAAGATATTTAACCTTCCCACTGTGCACCTTATACTTATCAAGGATTTTCTTGATCTCCCACTGATTCTCCACATTAATTTCAATTAGTTCAGCCTCTGAAATCTTGCCATCCTAAGTATGATATAGCTCCAGAAGGGAGATATGAAAGATGGGGTGAACATCACAGAATTGGGATGTCAGTTTTAACTTATACATCTATTTGCCCCAGGCATCTATTATTTGGAAGGGCCCAAGCTGACAGTGATTTAGCTTCACAATAGGATATAATGTCAATATATTGGTGCTACAGAGTATAACTTAGTTGCCAATCTTGAAGGTTATGAGTATATAATGCTGGTCATAGTATTTTTTCTGAGACTTCTTGACCTCTATAATCAGGCTTTAAAGAAGTTGGTGCATCTAGTTAATAGCCTTTACTCTTATGGTAGCATCCTGAAATACCTCTCTGTCAGATTCACACTCAATGTCCACACAGATAGAGGTCTTCTGACCTGTGAGAGCACAGGAAGGGGTTATTTGCATTGAGCTATACTGGGTATTATTATATGCTCATTAGGTGTATAGCAGCCATTATGCCCAGTCATCCTGCATGTAATTATAATAGATATAAAGAAAGTGTTTGAGAGTTTGATTCTAATGCTCTGTCTGGCCATTTATTTGAGGATGAAAGGCTGTGGTCAGCTTTCTACAAATCTTAAGTATGAAGTAGAGTGTTGATCAGAACTTGCTCATAAATAGGGAGCCCTAATCACTGATAATATTCTAGGGTAATTCCTAGTTCTTGAATAGATTTCACATAATGAGATTGGTGAGTTCATGGGCCTTGAGGTCCACTGTGGTTAAGATGTAGATTGCCCACTTAGTGAATGTTTCTATAAATACTAAGATTGAATTATAGACCTTCCCATGCAGTTAATATGAGGATAAACTAGTAATGAAATTCATTGTAATAGTCTTCTAAATGCACCTGGGGACAGGTAGCAGCTCCAACATGTCATACTTCTTATGGTAGTGTATCTTAACATGTTAGTATATATCACACATCTTGATATATTCCTTGATATATCAGCTCATCCCATGCTAATAGTATTTACCAGCTATCACTTCACATATCCTATAGTTCCCAAAATGTCTGCCTGTCAGATCATTATAGTTCATATAAAGAATCTCATTCTTAATAGCAGTATTATTAGGGATATAGGTATAACTGTTGTACCTGATCAGCCCATTCAAGCTAATAGACCAGGGTAAATATTTGACCTTCAAACTTATGGGGCCACCTTAGATTCTGCTCTGAATCCCAGTGCACTTAGTGTCCCAAGCTTGAACATAGAGCAGGAGGTTGATTAGTAGCTCTAATAGCTCATGTGTATAGGCTATCTCAGACTCAAATACCTGATTGATGAAGAGCTGTAGCATCAGGGGCTCTAGGTTGCCTCCTATAATGTTAGTGGCAACATTCTCATCTGTGGGTGCATTCTGGACTGCACAGGCCATGAGGGCATTAATGTGAAGAATGCACTCTTTGAGAGCTTTTAAGTTGAGTTCTAGGTGCAGATCAGTTATATACTTGATAGCTGCTACAATCATCTAGTTTAATTTTATTAATTCATAGTTAGGTTTCAGTGATTCAAGTGTCTGGTTCTAAAGCTTTTCTTGCAACATGGGCTAGAAAATGAGTGGTTCAGCTTCTCTAATATAGTCAGGACAACAACTTGATGTATCTATAGGGTTCTTAGACTCAAAATGATGCTCAATTATAAAATCAAACACTGTGAGTATTTTCATCTAATATATCTGATGTCCATTCAGCTGAGTTGTTGTCATAAAGCTTTGCAGATTGGTATGATCAGAATACACAACAATTAGATGTTTACTACTGTGTAGGTAGTACTGCCACTACTTGAATAGTTCAACAATAAACAGGAGTTTACTGTTGTGGATTTAATACTATTATTCTGTGTTAGAGAGTTTATAGGACTAGAATGCCACAGAGTGTTAGAGGCTGTCAGACATCAATTGAGAGAGTACCACAGTAATGATAATGCTAGATGCATCAGATTTGACTTTGAGGCAGCAATCAGAGTCAAAATGAATGAGGAGTAGCTCTTTTTGAAAGCTATTCTTAAGGTCTGTAAAGGCCTTTATGGTAGATTGATCCAGTGTGATTAGCATATTATTTTAACCTTTTTAATTCTCCCCCCCCTTTGTGAGGTCCATTAATGGGGTAGATATGGTTGCAAACCCCCTAACAAAGTGGCAGTAGAAGTTGATAAAGTCAAGGAAGACCTGGAGTTTATGGATCATTATTGGGACTAGCTATTTAAGGATAGAGGCCACACAGCTGGGCTCCATTTCCACACTGTTAATAGAGATGATGAAACCAAGGAAATCAATGTGATCTGTATGAAATGAGCACTTACTGGCTTTAATAAAGAGGTTGAACTTATATAGGTGTTCTAAGACTACCTTAACATGCTCCTCATGCTCCTCAATGGAGTTGAAATAGATGATAATGTCATCAAGGTAGATGATACAGTAGGTATTGAGGAGGTCACTAAGTACCTTATTGATATATACTTAAAAGGTGGCAGGTGCATTGGTGAGCTCAAAGAGCAGAACCATGTACTTAAAGTGCTCATAGTGTGTATAAAAAGTGGTCTTCTATTTATTACCTTTATGAATATAGATCTGATGGTAGGCATCCTGTAGGTCAAACTGCATATAAATCTTCATGCCTGCTAGACAGTCAATTATCTCACTAATAAGAGAGAGAGGGTAGTGGTTCTTAATTGTAATGACATTCAACCCATAGTAGTTAATATAGAGATAGAGACTTTCATCTTTCTTGAGTGTAAATAGAATAGATGCACCCATGAGACTCTTTGAGTGCCTGATCCAGCCTTTCTCCAAGCTCATCTCAATATAATTCTTAAGGACTTCAAGTTTCTTAACTGAAAGATTATAGATAGGTTAATAGGGTAGATCCTTGCTCAGCTTAATATCAATTGTGTGATTATGTGGAGTGTGTGTAGTAAGGTTAGGGTTCTCATTGAAAAGCTCTGCATATTTCTCATAGGGTGCAGGCAGTTTGAATTTGGTAGCTGTATGTAATGGGCGCACTCTGATAAGCAGATTGTGTGAGCTATATGCTAGAATCAAAATTGTAATCACTAGAGAAAGAAAGGAAAAAGGAAAAGGAATCATGAGATCATGCAATATAAACAGAAGGGAATTATATGAGGTTGGAGCAGATAAACATTCATATGAAGGCCCAGTTGGAGGTGTCTGATCAGGCAGTTGGAGATCAGGCAAAGTTTGAATTGTGTGATATAAATAGAAGGGAATTACATGAGATTGAAGTGAATAAATGTTCATATGAAGGCCCAGTTGGAGGCATCTAATTGGGCAGTTGGAGATTGGGCAAAGTTCAGGTGAGCTATAGATATAGAGTATAAGAGTATAGCTCTTCACATTATCTCC
Source organism: Onygenales sp. PD_10 (assembly GCA_032988465.1). Lineage (NCBI taxonomy): Eukaryota > Fungi > Ascomycota > Eurotiomycetes > Onygenales > Onygenales sp. PD_10. The sequence goes on along the minus strand of JANTQH010000052.1, from coordinate 11,693 downwards.
TCCTATTTGGATTTGGAGGGTGAGTAGGAGGGGTCAGAAAATCAGATGTGGGGCAGCACAGGTAGAGTCTTATTAGGTGGGTGCAGCTCTTCATAATGGGCAAGCACAGTAGTGTCTTACAGGATAAAGGTTGATTCCCATGAAGGAGCTTCATATCTGAGCTACTTCATCAGGTACTGAAATCCTCATCTGTGGCAGTAGCAGTTAAGGATGGCTTTGATCTTGTATTCTACCTCATTGTCTTTCCTGATGATGCCAGGTGGATGCCAGTCAATAATCTCTTGTGAGGAGAATGGGTTGGTAGAGGCTTTATGGAGTAGGTTCATGTGAAACACATTGTGGATTCTGAGTAGCATGTCAAGATGGTAGTTATGACTTCTCAGGACTTCAATGATAGTGTACTTAGCATATTAGTAGTCAAGCATGTGAGATGGGTGATCAGTTGTGATGTTTTGGAGGTCTAGTCAGACCTTATTATTCACCTCATAGTGTTTAGTGGGATTTCAGCAGGCATTTATATAGTCCTATTAGTCCTGCTGGATGCTGGCCATGGAGGATTCAGCCCACTTGTGGGCTTGCTGGAGTTTTGAGATGATGGTGTTCACAATTTGAATTGGACTGTAAGGTGAAGTGGAAGGTTTGGGTGATTCAGTGAGATTGAAGACTTCAAGATTGTAACTGTATGAGAGGAAAAATAAGCTAACACCAGTGCTGATGGCATCATAGCCATTAATTGTAAGTTTAACATGTAGGAGGAGTTCATTCCAGTTGTCCTGGGTGTACAAATAGAACTTTTGAAGGTAGTTCTTAGTTGTCTGGATCATGCATTCAGTGCTGCTGTCAGTTTTAGAGTAATAGGCAGTCAAGAGGTATCAGAAGATCTTGAGGAGCTGATAGATTTAGCTTCAGATAGCTCCAATGAACTGGGTCCCACAGTCTAAGATAATTGTATGGGGTAGATCATACTGGTAATAAAATGGACTTTAGAGGAAGGCTTTAGCCACTATGGGTGTGTCCATCTTCACACAGGGTTTAAGGATAACATCTTTACTGAGACAGTTAATAATGATAAGAATATTCTTGTAGCTGTTACTCATGGGGAGGTCTACTGCAAAATCAATGGTGACATTGCATCAGACACATTCAGAGATTGAGAGAGATTTAAGCAGACCTTAGTGGTGATTCTGCTAGGTAATAATGGATTGGCAGATATTGCAGTTCTGAATGAACTATCAGATGCTCTAAGACATATCAGGCCAATAGAAATCTTGGGATAAAATTTGGTAGAGTACTTCACAGCCCAGGTAGCTGATCATCAGAGAATTATGAGTTTCTTGCATGATTTAGGTGCATAATAGTTCTGAATCAGGAACCTACTGCCTCCTCTGGAAGTGTAGTTGGGAGTTAGGGTCTACAGAGCATTTAATGATGTCAATATGGGCTTGGAGCTCAGGCAGAAAATGGCAAGCTTTGTCTCAGACAATCTGGATCATCATCTGAAGGTGTTTGTTGGAGGTGACAGTAGTGTCCCAGAGTCTCTGAAGTGAGAATGAGGTGGTTGCAATCAGCAGGATGACAGGCAAGGCACATATTACTCTGTGCAGTGTTACTTTAGATTCTTTGAGAGTCTATGAATCTAGTAGTCTCTGTTCACAGTTTGCTCAGCAGGTGTTAGAGTCTTTGAAAGGCATATTCTGTTTACATTGGGAGAGGGCATTAGCCATGGAGTTCTCTGTGCCAGAGTGGTAATGAATTATAAAATGGAAGCAGCTGAGAAATTCAGCCCAGTACATCTAGCATTCAGAGAGTTTATGGGTCATCATGAAATATTAGAGATTCTTATGATCTGTGACAATTTCAAAGTCTTTCATGCTGCAGAGTTCAGAGTCCCATTCTTCTAGATATTGAATGATAACAAGGAGTTCCTTGTTATAGATCTCATAGTTAGCTTCAGCAGGGCTGAGCTTCTTGGACATGAATGTGCAGGATCACAGGATGCCTTCATTATCCTATTACATGAGAGTACTGCCTGTGACATAACCAGAAGAGTCTGTTTCAACCACCATTGGGTGATCAGGGTTAAATGCAATGAGCATCAGGGCAGAGACAAACATTTGTTTAAGGCACACAAATGTCTTGTCTGCCTTCTTAGACCATAGAAACTGCTGGTCTTTGCATGTGAGGTCAGTCAGTAGTCAGATGATGTCAGAAAAATCCTAAATGAAATATCAGTAGAAATTTGTGAATCCTAGGAAGCCTCATATGTCTTTTACAGTTATAGAGGCCTCCTATTTGAGGATAGCAGCAATCTTTTTAGGGTCCATATGAACTCCCTTCCCTACCTCTATGATGAAGCCAAGGTAGGTTGTCTCTTAAACTTTAAAGGCAGATTTGTTGATGTCAATTAGGAGGCTGTATTCATAGAGGTGGGTGAGGACTTTTCAGATGTGCTCTTAATACTACTTGTGGGATCCATCAGTGAAGATGAGGATGTCATTGAGGTAGATAGAAGTAAATTCATCTAAATAGTCTTATAAGACCTAGTTAATGTATTTCTGGAAGATGCTTGGGGCATTTATGAGGCTAAAGAGGGTGACTGTCCATTCAAATAGATCATATCTCATACAAAAGGTGGTTAGCCATTCATCTCCTTCCACAATTTAGATCTTATAGAATGCAGAAATGACATCCAGCTTTGTGAACTACTTAGCTCAGCTAATCTGTTTGAGAGTCTCATTGATTAACAGTAGTGGGTAATGATCTTTTCAGGTGAGGTAGTTGAGGCCCTGATAGTCAACACAGAACTGAAGACCTCTATCTAGCTTTTTCATGAAGAGTACAGGTGCACCTACAGGTGAATTACTAACTTGAATGAAACCCTTATTCAGAAGGTCATTAAGGGTCTTATGGAGCACAAGCAGTTCATTATGTAACATGTTGTATAGTAGTCCTCAGGGCAGCTGAGGGTCTTTATCATCTGTCTTCTCAAGTTTGATATAATAATTATGTATATCACAGAATGGTGGGAGCTTCTCAGCAGCCTTATAGTCAAAAACATTGAGGAATTCATGATAGTGTAGAGGGAGGACTGTTGTGAGGTCAGTCTTCAGCTTCTTAGAGAGCTGTGAGAGAGCCTTCTCTATGTTAGCCATGCTAACAGTGAAGATTTCAATGGGAGGTTGGGACTTGAATTTCTGATTGTGACTTCAGAGGAGGTCATAGGTGTTGGTGGAGATTTAGTGAAGGTCAGTGGTCTTATGAATATCTTTTTTGGAGATGCAGATGCCTCCAGGGAATATGACATATTAGTTATAAGTATTGATGAGGGCTTAATGTTCAGATAGTCATGATAGGCTTAGCATGAAGTCATATGGGAGATTCTCAATCTCATACACATAAGTATTTTCTTGGAGAAATCTACTAATATTAACATTGAGCTTCACCATGTTTTGTATGAAGCTGCCTGTGTCACCATTGACACCTTCAATCTTTTGGGGGTTAATTGAGATATACAGGAGGTTATAATGGTTAACCATGTAAGGGTAAATCATTGAATAGTAACAGCAATCACTGTTCACTATAGCATTCATATTAAAAGAATGATTAACTACAGTAGGTATAAGGATCATTAGAACAGTTATTTTCTTCTCAAAGGTCTTCCTATCTAACTTCAGGAGCTTCCACTCACAATTTCACATAGAAGCTAATCTTTTCCCAAGTCTGACTTGGCATCTTTAAAGTCTTCCTCCTCTTTGAGCTTGATTTGTATGTTTGCAGACTGTACAGGCAGTTTTGGGGGAATATGGGTTCCACAGCAGTTAGCAGCTCTGTGCCCAGGTTTGTCACAGTTGATGCAGACACCTCAGGTATGGCAGTCAATAATAGTGACAGTAGTCATATTTGGGATGTAGAATGCATTCATGCAAGTGGGCCCTGTAGGTGTCCAGTTCATAGTGTTTGAGTCCTTTAGTAGAGAGGTCTTAGGGAAGGCCTTTCTGGAGGTGGTAGGGGCATCACCACAGATTTGGCCCTGAATGGCCTTGATCTTGGACAGGTTGTTCTCTATGCTGTGGAGCTTCATGTAATATTTAAGGTATGTAGGGGGTTCAACAGAGGCAACAGTTTGCTGCAGAAGTTCAAACTTAATGGCCTTCTTGAGCAGAGCTTTCTTGACAGTGTTATCTCACAGCTGGCCATCAGCTTCTAGGATCTTCTGATTGAATCTTGAAAGAAAGATGGAGAGTGAATCAGTTTTCTAGCAAATGCTGTGCAGCCAGGTCAGGGCCTTCTAGGCCACTAAAGGGTTGGAGAAAAGGATGTTGAGCTAGTCAAGAATGACATTAGGGGTCATAGAAATGAGTTTGACATTGACCTTCATTTAAGAGTAGAATTGAGTGATAGTAATGTCAGAGAGTCAGATATAGATGTATCAGGCCTGGTCAGCAGGAGATTCAATTACAAGGCCATCCAAAGTGATTTTGACCTCTGCACTGAGGTACCAGGCAGGGTATTTAGAGACTTGTTTGCCTGTGAATTTCTCAAGGGTGGCAAGTCTTTCTTTTGGGCATCTCAGGAAGTCCTCAAAAGGAGCAGTTAGATGAGTAGGAGTTGGGACAGGAGCTGAAGTCAGTATGAGCATATAATTTTATTTAGCAATGAGGTTGATCTTATTCACAAGCTATTAGATGAAGTTTTAGAATTCAGCATCAGAGCCCTGAGAAGAGGTGCTGTCTTCATGCAGAGGGTCCATGTTCATAATGGATTTGAAAGATTGTTTGGATTTGAAGAGTTTGGAGGATTCAGGAAGTTCAGAGGATTTAAAAAGTTTGGAGGAAAATCTCATGAGATATCAATATGGACTGTCAGGGCTTTGGGGCCTTTTACTGACATGTCATCCAGTGGAGCTGAGCTGGGCAAGTTGTATTTCAGATTTTGGAAGAGTTTGCTGTACATGTGGGTCACATTTGGAGGGTAAATATAATAAGGATCTCTAAGAAGAGATCAAGCAAGTGATTACAAAATGTAATGGGTGCACTCTGATAAGTAGATCATGCAAGCTATACACTAGAATCAAAATTGTAATTGCTAGAGAAAGGAAGGAAAAAGGAAAAGGAATTGTGAGATTATGCAATATAAACAGAAGGGAATTATGTGAGGTTGAAGTGGATAAATATTCATATGAAGGCCCAGTTGGAGGCATCTAATTAGGCAGTTGGAGATTGGGCAAAGTTCAGATTGTGTGATATAAATAGAAGGGAATTACACAAGGTCAGAGTGGATAAATATTTATATGAAGGCCCAGTTGGAGGCATCTAATTGGGCAGTCAGAGATTGGGTGAAGTTCAGGCAAGCTATAGATATAGGGTATAAGGGCATAGCCCTTCACACTGTAATGCCTTCAAAAAATGCAACAGGTTCACCACCAGGGTCAAGGTCATAAGGGTGAATGATAAAGACAGTACCACCTGTGTGAACCACATTCTTGAACTCTTCTGGTTCCATGAACTCAATGGTATTTGCACTAATTAGTTTGTAGCACCACATTCATAAAGGTTAATTGATATTGGGGTTTGATTCTTCCAGCCACAGATAGCTAAGGATAACATCATAACTCACTATATTAATGACCTCAAAGCTGTGTTCATAATTGCAGATCAGGCTGTCAGCATTAATTGCTCTCATCAGCATTCATTACTCATTAAAGGATAGGATTTTATGCCTGTCAACAGCTTTGATGCACCTGAGCAGAGATTTGAAATCAGGTAGATGTTGCTTTGCTCACATTTAACTGATAAAATTGCACTCAGCTTCAGAATTAATGAGCATTCAGGCTGCAGTGAGTTTATTCATAGTTATAATTCAGATTAACATTATTACAGCTCTGTTGCTTTATCTTTAATCAGTCTCTATCCTCAATGCTGTTGCAGCAGTACACAAGGAGATGATTAGTTTTTTATTAATTAGCCTTTAGAGTGCTTATTAGGGTGTTTCCTCCAGCAATCCTTCTCAATGTATCTGTTAATACCACAGTGGTTGTACTTCTTCAAAGTTTGTGAGGGGAATTGACTGCCATTAGATCTTTAATTATCCATGTGTGATTTTGAGTCTTTATTGTCCTAACATTCACAACTGTGTTCTCAATGGCAGTTCTTACCTTGGGGGTGTGAGGGTTGATTCCTCTCATCATACAGGGCTAATTAGTATAAATCCAGACTCTCCTCTAGAAAGGACATCACCCTGAGTATTTCTTTGTAGTCAGTTGGTTTATGATTCTGATTGGTGACTACCTGGTTGATCTCTGGCATGACCTTGTTGCAGAGCATCTATATACACTGTGCTTCTATCTGAGGAATAGGAAGAGAGAGTTTGAGCTTGCTGAGATAGTCTGCAAATTTACAGACTATTTAATTAGTATATTACCTGGTCTCTTCATGTTTGCAAGCAGCATTCTGCTGTTGAATTTGTGGGTTATTAATTTAATACTCTAAAAACTTGAAGAATGACTCTAGGTTAGAAAAATGGCCTTTAACCTCTAACTTCTTATCAAGATGTTCAATTCATTTGGTATGAGTAATAGTAGCATCTAGCTAGAGCTTTGCATCATTCAGCTTCTATTGATTCCTATCTTCAGGAATTTCATCATAGTAGTCTTTATGATAGTGGAAGTAAGTGCATATCTCATCACACAGGGCCCAGTATTCATGCATGTCCTTGACCTTGTAGGTTGATTTGATATCAAGGCAGGGCATATGAGTACAGAAGATCATATAGCCAGTGATGTCAGCACAGGCTCTGAAGGTTCTTTACTCCAGAGTTTCCACCCAGTAGTGCCAGCTGAGCAAGTAGTCTAGATGATGATAAAGTTTATAATTGCTATCATTCATATCAGTGTTTCTATCTTCACTTGAGCAATTTAAACTGCAGTTACAGCAGCAGGAGGTCCTGAAAGCAGATTTCACATTTATAGCACTCAGGGCCTTCATCTTCTTGTGTCACAGATCCTCAATCATTTGAAGATAATGAGTCTTGACCTCCTGTTCACATTGCATCAGCTGAAGTTTCAAGAGGTGTTGCTCCACCTAGTAGCAAGTCTCTGCCAGTAAGCTTAATAAGGGGAGAATTGTCTTCTTAGCTGCAAAGGTCATCATTCCTACTATGAGATCATTTGAGGGATTATTTAATCCTTTCATGGGATGAATTAATATGTCCTCAGGGTAGTAAGGTAGTTAGGCCTCCATCTACAGCAACAGCACAGTGATAGTGCCAGTGAGAGGATCTTGACCCTGGTCAAGCACAGATCCCTCAGGAATAGTCAGAGGTTAAATTTGCCCAGTAAGTTGCTGATTAGGGGTAAATTCCTCTGGCTGCTAAGATCTCTATCTTTAAGGAGCTATTATTTTAACTTGATGAAATTATTATCATTATCATTAATTTTAGACATTGAATACATATATTCACAACAGACTATTCTCTCAAGTGCTATTGAGAAGAGCAAACAGAATTGTAAGGGATCACCTGTAGGATAAAGTGTAGAGGTTATAAAACAATGTGAGAGAATATAAATGCATAGTATAAAGAGTTGATTATATTAAATGTAGGGGTAAGAACATAGCAAAGCTGTTTACTGGCCCTATGAAGGTAGGAGGCCAGTAAAGATTATATATATTGAGGTCTCAGGCCTGCTTAGATAAGTCTTATGTAAGCCTCCACCATCACAACCCCTGAGCCCCCTAGGCTCACTCCTTTAAAGGCTCTCTGGCCTGGCAGCCTTAGATCTTCACCCTGTGAGCCTGTAGTTCTCACAATGGCAACCTATACATATAGTATTGCTGTCAGACTATTACTGAGTGGACCTCAGTGCAGTAAGTTAGAACTGGAGGAACAGCCTGTCAGATTAATTATAATTAGGAGCCTCTAGAAGTAGAAGATAAAAGCTTCCTAATCTCTCTTAAATTGACTACTCTAGGAATTATTTGGAAAACATGTTGATATAGATCATCTTGATACCATCCATTACACCATATGAAATCTGAATAATTCTTTAAGAAAGGTCTCAGAGGCTATTAATTAGTATAAGATATATATAAGTATAATTAAAAGGATTTAGAACCTATTAAAGATCATTCATAAATTAGTTCCCCTGTACATTCTGTGCTTCAACACTCCCAATCATGAATGCATTGTATAGACTCCAAGTAGTTTCTAGCAGAAGATAATAGAACATCAGTTGCTGATGATGCTAGAGATTATATTAAATGATAGGTTTATTGTTGAGACTACATTTAAGGATCTTCTCATCAAAAGGTTTCTATAAGTAACTAGGTGTGTGCAGTAACATCTATTACCTTCATATTCTTCAAGTTCAGTTATAAATGCTTGCATTGCTTAGTTCTAGAGCATGTAAATTTTTTCCAATTATACTTAATATTATTGAGGTATATGCATTCTGTGTTCTGCCAGTAATGATTGTTGCCTCTATGAGAGTACTGAATCTATTCAGAGATAATTAGTAACTTCTAAATGTAACTATATAAATCCTCTTACCTCAGTATGCATAGATGGAATGTCTGCAGAGTTCAAAGCTTAAACATCAATGTAATATATATAGCCTTGTTAGTGGGTTATAGAATATTCTGATAAGTACTGAATATACTTAATTTCTACTACAGCATTGAAGTGTGCATTTTAATTTCATAATTATACTTCAGATGTGAGAGTAATTCATGATGGCTCTAGTAGCTTCTCATTCTATAGAAAAGTTAGAAAATAAGAGTTTAATGAAGAGTAGTAATAGTTACTAGAAGCTTATAGAGATTATGAATGAGTAATAGTTCCTCATCATCTAAGTTCTCCTACTCAACAGGAAGAAGTTCATTTGGAAGAAGGAGTTACTAGTTAGAGTCCCAATCAACTATATCCTTATGCAAGGACATCTTGATTAGAATTGCTGGCTACTAGTAGCATTGAGAAGAGAATAGAGAGAAACAAGGGAATGAAGAGAGATGAGGAAATAGAGAGTAATGATAGGAAGTAAAATTAAGATAGTAAAGTAGCTAATATATAGATATTTAAAAGGTCATGTACTCTTCCAGTTGTAACTAGAAGTCCCCATTAAAAAGCAGTAAAGAAAAGAAAATGCCTTTCAGCTATGTGTGATGAAAGGTCATGTTTCTCTCAGTTACTTCTCAAAGTTCTTAGTGAGACACAGCAAAGAATAGGATAGAGAAAGAGAAGGCCTTTAACTATTTTTAATGAAAGATCATGTTTTCTTCTGATTACTCCTAGAAGTTCCCAGTAAGATACAGTAAAGAATAGAGATGAAAGGCTATATTTTCTCCCAGTCACTACTAGATGTCATCAGAAGAATGCAGTAAAGAATAGAGAAAGATAAGGCCTTTTATCTATATTTAATGAAAGGTGATGTGTCTGTTCTCTCCCAGTTACTACTGGATGTCATCAAGAGAAAGCCACAAAGGCTAGAGAAAGAAAAGGCCTTTAGCTAGGTTTGATGAAAGGTAATATATCTATTTCCTCCTAATTGCTACTGGATGTTATTGAGAGAAAGCTGTGAAGGCTAGAGAAAGAAAAGGCCTTTAACTTGATTTAATAAAAGGCCATGTTTTCTCCCAGTCACTACTGGATGTTATTAGGAGAATGCAGTGAAAAATAGAGAAAGATAAGACCTTTCATCTATATTTAATGAAAGGTGATGTGTCTGTTTCCTCCTAATTGCTACTGGATGTTATTGAGAGAAAGCTGCAAAGAATAGAGAAAGAAAAGACCTTTAACTAGATTTAATAAAAGGTGATATATCTATTTCCTCCTAGTTGCTACTGAATGTCATTGAGAGAAAGCTACAAAGGCTAGAGAAAGAAAAGACCTTTAGCTTGATTTGATGAAAGATAATGTATTTGTTTCCTCTCAGTTACTACTGGATGTCATTAAGAGAAAGCTATAAAGACTAGAGAAAGAAAAAGCCTTTAGCTTGATTTAATAAAAGGCTATATATTTGTTTCCTCTCAGTCACTACTGAATGTCATCAGAAGAATGCAGTAAAGAATAGAGAAAAACAAGACCTTTTATCTATATTTAATGAAAGATAATGTATCTGTTTCCTTCTAGTTGCTACTGGATGTCATTGAGAGAAAGCTATGAAGACTAGAGAAAGAAAAGGTCTTTAGCTAGGTTTGATGAAAGATAATATGTCTATTCTCTTCTAGTTGCTACTAGATGTCATTGAGAGAAAGCTGTGAAGGCTAGAGAAAGAAAAGGCCTTTAACTTGATTTAATGAAAGATAATGTGTCTGTTCTCTCTCAGTTACTACTGGATGTCATCAAGAGAAAGCTGTAAAGGCTAGAGAAAGAAAAGACCTTTAACTTGATTTGATGAAAGGCTATGTGTCTGTTCTCTCTCAGTCACTACTAAATATCATTAGGAGAATATAGTAAAAAATAGAGAAAGATAAAGCCTTTTATCTATATTTAATGAAAGGTGATGTATCTATTTCCTCCTAATTGCTATTAAATGTCATTAAGAGAAAGCCATAAAGGCTAGAGAAAGAAAAGGCCTTTAATTAGATTTAATGAAAGATGATGTGTCTGTTCCCTTCTAGTTGCTACTAAATGTTATTAAGAGAAAGCTGTGAAGACTAGAGAAAGAAAAGGCCTTTAGCTTGATTTGATGAAAGATAATGTGTCTATTCTCTCCTAATTACTACTAGATGTCATCAAGAGAAAGCTGTAAAGGCTAGAGAAAGAAAAGACCTTTAGCTTGATTTAATGAAAGGCTATATGTCTGTTTTCTCCCAGTCACTACTGAATGTCATCAGAAGAATGCAGTGAAGAATAGAGAAAGACAAGATCTTTCACCTATATTTAATGAAAGGTAATGTGTTTGTTTCCTCCTAGTTGCTACTGAATGTCATTAGGAGAATGTAGCAAAGGATAGAGAAAGATAAGGCCTTTCATCTATATTTAATGAAAGGTTATGTTTTCTTCTGGTCACTACTGGATGTTATTAGGAGAACACAGTGAAGGATAGAGAAAGAAAAGACCTTTAACTAGGTTTAATAAAAGATAATGTGTCTGTTTCCTTTTAGTTGCTACTAGATGTCATTGAGAGAAAGTCATGAAGGCTAGAGAAAGAAAAGGCTTTTAACTTGATTTAATGAAAGGCCATATTTTCTTTTGATCACTACTAAATGTCATCAGCTTGATAAAAAAAATTATAAAAATAATTATAGAGAATAATAAGCATCCTTCCATAGGTTCAGTAGTCTAATAGTTATGAATCTATTGGGACAATTACTTCTACTTCTCCTGTAGAAGTAATTGTCCTTATAGATTCATGGCCTACAGTTTGAATCTCAGAGGGATTATTTTTTTCCTTTTTTTTATTCATAGCTGGCTCACTAGTGCTGGGTTTAAATCCCAGAGGGACTATTTTTTCCTTTTTTTTTCCAGTTACAACTAGATGATTTTGAGAGAAAGCAATAAGAAATGGAGAAAGTAAAGATCTTTCATCAACAGTTAATGAAAGGCCATATTCTCTCCTAGTTACTACTAGAGGTCCCCAGTGAGAAGCAGTAAAGAATGGAGAAAGTAAAGACCTTTCACCAACAGTTAATAAAAGACCATGTTCTCTCCCAGTTACTACTAGAGGTCCCCAGTGAGGAGCAGCAAAGAATGGAGAA